>CALNHX010007437.1:0-74167 GCA_940337035.1 Agriotes lineatus | reverse complement strand
GTTTTTACATTCTTTAGTTTTTCCTTTCTTGTGTATTGGAAGTATTATTGCGTTTGTCCATTCCTGAGGAACTTTTTTCTTCCTCCATATTAGATTAATTAATTTTAATAGGTATTGTAGTGCGTTAGTCCCCAAATTTTTAATCATTTCGGCCGTGATTTCGTCGCAGCCCGGAGCTTTTTCCACTTTGATCTTATTTATTGCCTGGTTTAGCTCCTCCTCATTTATAGGCTGTCCGTTGTCTGTTTCCTCGCGAAGCAGGACATTTGGGCGCCGCCGTCTGGGCGCCGCCGTTTGGGCGCCGGCCGTTTGGGCGCCGGGACTTTTGGGCCCCGCCGATTGGGCGCTGGAAATTTGGGCGCCGAAATTTTGAAATATTAAAAATAGTCGACGATTTTTCTGTTATTTATAGTAAATATGATTTTTTGCAAGAAATTTCAAATGACATTGTTCACAGTGTAATATATTTGATATACAGTGTGTCCCAGATCGAGTGGGATTGCATGGGTACTTTCATGTCATTGAAGATGGAGATTTGGTTAAATGGGCAATGTTTTGCAGTTTTATATGCTTATTTAAAATCCGTTTGAAAAAGTTTAAAATGTAGAACCAATCAGAAGTTAAAAAAAACTAAAAACTGCCATTTTCTTGTATGTCAAATATCTTCGTAAGTATAAGAAATACGAAAAAAAGTTTCGTATGAAAGTCACTGTTTTCGATGAGATCAATTTAAAATTGGTGCCGAGCCAAAATTCAAGATGGCTACTTTTGAGGTACTGGTAGAGTCCGCCCAACGTAGGATAGGGACAGGCACGTCATCATTGCCAGGGTGCGCAGTGGTTTGGCGATTACCCAGATGGGCCATAGTTACTTAGCAACGGCACGTTCTTTCATAGGCGTCCTGTTACCAAGGGGTTTAGTTGTTGATAGTTGTTCTCATTTGTGTTTCATGTTATTAAAGATGTCGACAAAAAAAATTGGTGTTAAGGGAAAGACGATTAAAACTCAAGAACGCGAAATTATTAATAACATAATTAAGTCTATCTACTCCAGTGGGATAGGTAACTGATTACGTCACTCATTTGACACTATTTCCGTTAGGTAATGAAGCTCATTACACCACTCAGTCATATAATGGCTTCATTACCTAACTGAGTGGTGTAATGGCTTCATTACCTAACTGAAATACAGTCAAATGAATGACATAATGACATTTGCCTACTAAAATATTTTTGAAAATGACAGATCTGACATTTCTCTTAATGTACTTTTCTCAATTTTAGGCAGTTGTAGATAAAATTTTGTACAATACATGTGTGATAATGCATCATTAATATACTTGTGTGCTTATATAACTCGTAATTCATATTCTTATTTGGCTATTTCGCCACTCTGCAAATTAAAATATTAAATAACGAAAATATCTGCCCTCGTTATCAACGAATAACAATGTCAAAAACTTCATTGGAGGTTGGTCGTTTTTCCTTCCAGTGAAAAAAGATAAGTTTCTTGTTCGTTTTAATTGTTATTCGTTGATAACGAGGGAAGATTGTCCGTCGAAACGATCGTTATTAATATTTTAGTTATTTAATATTTTAATTTGCAGAGTGGCGAAATACCCAAATAAGAATATGAATTATGAATTCACGCCACAAAGAAGTTTCAGAGATTATTTACATAACTCGTGCTACGCACTCGTTTGTAACTTCCACACACGTATATTAATGATGCTCTTATCCCACTTGTATAGTAAATAACTATTATGCAGCGTGAAGGTGAAAACGGCTGCTGCGGTATCTTCTAGGGCACGATTTAGTATCTGAGCTGGCGTATCCATCGTTTCCTCGGCCCGTGTTTTTATAGAAACTTTTATTTTAGCAACACATACCCCTGCTGCGTCACTATCATGGTTGTGGTTTCCAACATCACACAAATATTCATCGTTCGCAGTTGTATGTAGACGACCAGGGCACTTGTCCGCTTTTCTCTCACATCTCCAAAACTTCTTCGCTCCATCTTTGCTGGTTTTATCGTAAACGTACAGGTAACCGTTAGAGCAGAGCTTCTTTTGGTTGCGGTTGGTTTTTGTAACTTCCATAACTGTTGACAACACTAACGAACAACTAAAATAACTATTCGCAAATAACAACTGAAGAAATATTGTTCGGGGGTGAGTTTAAATAGATCCAGAGACACAGAACTAATCACCTGTAGGTACTAATAGACATACATCAGAAAGACTTAAGGGTATTTAAGATTATGGAAATGAGAAGAATTTAGTTTACCTGCTTAATGACTTCAATTTACTGCATAATACTCTCATAATTTTTATCTATTAAGTTCAAGTGGTAAAATTGTTTATATTAATGCCAATTACAAGAAGACATTATGTGGAATTATTAAAAATAATTAAGCACCATTATTCGAAGTTTCAAACTATTTAAAAATGTATACTACTGGCGCCCAAACGTCCGGCGGTCAAAAGTATGGCGCCCAAACGGCGGCGTCCAAACGGCGGCGGCCAAACGGCGGCGCCCAAACGGCGGCGCCCAAATGTCGCGTACCGGTTTCCTCGGTGTCTTCTGCTTGTGACATTTCTTTTGTCTGATTTGTATCGTTGGTATTTCTGTTTAGGAGATCTTTAAAATATTCTCTCCATCTTTTAATTATCAATTTGTGATATGTTTTTCGGACTTTTTCCACTGTCTAAGGTGTAAATCACACAACGTTTCGGGAGTTTTGCTCTACTCCCGTCTTCAGGTGTTCTTGGTTAGTCCTGAAAAGGACTGATATTATACTTTTTTCTACGTAAATTTGAGCCTCCCCCGGGGTTTGAACCCGGGACCACTGCCAAAAAATGACATTTAGAGAACAAATATCAATTTGTCCTCTGTAATTATGTTTCCTTTTCTGTCATTTATATTTTTAATACTGTTTCTTTGTTTGTTCTTAGCCCTTTTAACATTCTGTAAAATAGTTTCGTGTTTTCTTTGCAGTTCGTCTCCATTGATTCCCCGAACTTATCCCAGCTTTCTCTTTTTGCTCTTGCCACTATTTCCTTGACTATCCGGCGTTGTTGTTTATATTGTTCATATTTTTCTCGTGTTCCCACAGTTAGGTACTCTTTCCATATTGTTTTTTTTTCCTTTTAACTTGTTGTTTCTGAGCTTATGTAGGTTTATTTGGCCTTTCTCAGTCCCTGTTTTATCTTCCCGTTGGCTTTTAACTTCTTTATGGTTCTTATCCGCGATTGTTGTTTCTACTAGATAGTGGTCGCTTCCTATTTCATGACTTCCTTTCACTCTTGTATCGCTAATTCTTCTCTTTTCCGTTGTGTCTACTATTATGTAGTCTATTATGGATTGTTCGTTCCTGGATCTTACTTCTCTTGTAATCATGTGTATTCTTTTATATTGGAATATAGTATTAGTAATGGTTAGGTTGTTATCTAGACAGAATTCTAGTAATAATTTCCCGTTTTTATTAATCTTCCCTTCTGCATAGCTTCTGATGGCTCCATTTCAATTTTATGCCTTATTACCTACTCTGCCGTTCATGTCTCCTATTGTAATTTTTATTTCTTTGCTTTCATCTAGGACTTCTTGTAATTTTTCCCAAAACTGAATGTTATTCTTTACACCAGCATTTTCATCTGGTCCGTAGCATATTATTAGGGAATATGTTTCGTTTTTGTTCCTTACTATTTCTACTCTCATGATTCTTTCGCTATAAAATTGCCAATTTTTCACTTTTCCTATTGTATCTTTCTTAATCATGCAAGCTACTCCTGCTTGTGCCCTTTTCGTATCTTCTACCCCGCTGTATATTAGTAGGTTTCCATGATTAATGATTACTGTTCCTTGTCCTTTCTTTTTGGTCTCTGTTATTGCTATAATTTCTATATTGGTATTTCTAATTCATCCGCAAATTCGTTCTCTTTCCCACTAATTCCCCTCACGTTCCATGTTTCGAGTTACCATGTTTTTGCTTTATTTTTAGTGTTATGTTTTTGTTGTGTTTCTTTTAGATTTTTGCCGTATGCATAGCGTTTTTCGTTCCCTTTGTGACCGTTTTTTTAGTAGTTTTTTGTTCGTGCTGTTTTGGTAATTCTTCATAGCTGTTGTTCCAGTGTGTTTCCTTCGGGGGATTTTTCGTCGATAGTTCGCTTGTATATTCTGCTTGTACTTCTTTCACTTTGTGATTCTTCCTGTTCTTTCTTTTCCTCCACGTTATCGGTGAAGTGTAACTTGTTCTCCACATCTTCTGCGTAATATTTTTTTTTATTTATTATTAGCTTGTTGTATTTTAAGCTTGTTTGCTGTCCATTGTTCCTTGCAGCTTTTAGCTGTGGAATTAATATTTTCCGTTCGTTTACTATCTTTTTCGGGTTGTGGTGTTCGATCCATATTTGGGTGCCTTTTAATCCTTTAGCTTTGCCTAATATTTCAGTTTTCATCTTGTCTTTCGTTAACTTTATTAGTATATTCCTGTTATATCCTTCTTTAAATTTCCTCATTCTTGTTATTTCTTCTATGTCTACCTGTTCTTGTATATTTATCTCTATCTTCTTGAATATTGCTTTAATTTTATTTTCAGTGTCTTGTTTCTCTTCATCTTCTTCATCTATCACTCAATTTATGATTAAATTTTTCTTTTTCATTTCTCTTTCGAGGTTTTCTATTCTGTGTTCTTGCTCGTTCGTTTTGTTCTTCAGGGTTGTATTTTCTTTATTTAGTTTATCCACTTCCTTATTTAATTTACCTAGTTTGTCATCCATCGATGCTAGTTTATCTTTGATTTGTTTAAACATATCTTTAATTTCTTCCATCTCATCCGTTTTTCTTTCCATTGTCACTTGCCCGTTATCCTACCACTCTATAGTCAGCGATAAGGGTTGTCACCCGACTCCACGACTCGGAGGCACAACCCTTCTTTGTGCTAAAGCCTACGGGCTTGGCAATATGGTTGTCAATTAAATATTTTAAGAACGATCCCCTGTAGGCGTCTTACTACAATTTATCCGTGTACGTTGGGTTGTCTTTTTTTGGGTGTAGTGAGCACGCGGTGTGCTAACCCATCTAGTGACCCTTTCGAACCTCCCTGTCCCGGAACTACGTAAGTATTACTTCAGGGCAGGGCTGTCTTTTCTTCTTAGCATCATAGTATATCCCTTTGTGCCTGTTGCCTCTCTCGTTCGTCCTGTTCTTGTCTTCATAATATCCACCAGCTTACTGCTTATTGCTGTCCAGATTTCTTCGTTTGTAAGCATGTGTGTTACTATATTATCTGGTGTTATGGTTTCTCCAATAATTTCCTCTATTTCTCTCCGCTGTTGCTGCCATTTCCTGGATTGAAACACGGTATGTTTCACCGTATCTATTTGTGCACAGTATTCACAGGTCTCTTCTTCTTGGATTTTCATCGTTTTTAAATAGGACGCAAAACATCCATGTCCTGTCGTGACCTGTGAGAGATAGTAGGTAATTTCTCCATGTTTCCTGTGGTACCATGTTGGTATATCGGGGATCAATCTCTTTGTCCACGCAGCTTTACCTTGCATCCTATCCCATCGTTGCTGCCACTTTCTCATGGTCCCTTCCTGTATTTCTTTATTTGTGATGCCATTTTGGCGCTCATTTCTCCTGCTTCGTTCGTCTACCTGCAGGTCGATAGGTGGGCTCGCCGCTATCACCTGTTAGGCCTCGGTGGATGTAGTTCTGTACGGCGAGCATATTCTAAGAAGTATCCTTCTTTGCACTCTGTCCAGACTTTTCTTAGATTTTTGAATGTTTGCCGCTCGTTTCCAGATTGGTGCTACATACAATATGGTGGAGTACACCATCGACGCCAACACTCTTCTGCGGCTATATCGTGCTCCTCCAATAGTTGGCATTATCCTACTGAGTGCTTTCGCAGTTGCCTCTGCCTTCTTTGTTACATGTTCCACATGCCTTGTCATGGTGCTGTTACGGTTGAACATGATGCCTAGGTATTTAATTACTTCCGATGTTTTAATTTCCACATCATCAACTTCTATGGGTAACTCCTTTATAGTTCTTCTTCCGACCAGCAGCACCGTCTCGGTTTTTTGTGGTGCCAGCTTAAGTTTTTTTTCTTTCATCCAGCTGCTTATCTTTAATGCGGTGTGGTTGATCTTTATTTTCAGTTGATCCGCTGTTCTCGCCCTTGCTACCACTGCAAGGTCGTCCGCATATGCAATAAGGGTAACACCTTGCGGTACCGCTATCTTCAGGACTCCATCATAATAGATATTCCACAGGAGTGACCTAAGTACTGGCCCCTGTGATACCCCACAAGTCAGTTCCATGCTGAGATTTTCGCTTATAAGTAGCTTTCTTCGCTCAAAGTAGCTGCACACGATCTTTATCAGGTATGTGCTAATCCCTCTTCTTAATAGCTCTTCTACCACTCCTTTCCAAGGTGCAGAGTTAAATGCATTTTGCACGTCGAAAGTCACCATGGCATAGAACTCCCTGCTCCTGTAGTCCCCTTGATTGGTCTCGTCCGCTATCTTTTGCACCGCCCTCATGGCATCTACCGTGGACCTCCCCTTTCTAAATCCGTATTGGTTGTTTGACAGATCATCTTTTCTTCTATTTCTTTAATGATCCTAACGCTGATCATTTGTTCCATCAATTTCCCTAGGGTATTGAGCATGCATAGTGGTCGATACGATACCGGTGCCCTCTCCTGTTTCTTCTCCTTTTCCAGTAATACTAATCTGGCTTCCCTCCAGATGACGGGGTACACCCCTTCTTGTAACAGCTTGTTGTATACTCTTAGGCAGTATTGCGGGTTTTGCCTTACTATAATCTTCACCAGTTCTACTGAGATGCCATCCGTCCCTGGTGATTTGCCCGGCTTCATTTTTCCTGCTGCTTCTTTTAGTTCTACCTCCGTAAAGAGTGTTAAGTTTTCATTTTCTGCTTCCATCACGTCGTTCCATTGTTCTTGTTGGTGTTTTGGGAATAGCTTTTCCGCTACTTTCATTCTTTGACTATCCGCCATTTCCATCTTAGGTAGCATCCGTAGCTTCTTACAGACTATTCTATAGTCATGCCCCCCTCTTCCTCGCATAGCTTCTTCCATTCCCTCTCCTTGCTTGCTTTAATAGCCTTTCTGATGTGCTCCCTCTGCTTCGCATATTCTTCTCGCATCCTATCCTTCTCTTGTTGAAGTATCGTATTTTCCCATTGGCTCTCACCATTACTCTTCTCTTTTTTAAACACTCTCTCCTTAATTGGGCTATTTCTTCTGTCCATCAATATACAGGTCTTTTGTGCTTGTTGCTAGTTCCTTTCCTTTTAAATGTCTCCTCACACGTGTTGTTTATTAACATAGTACATGTCTCCGGTGGCATCTTTGTACTACCCGCTGCTAATGTTCCTGTTTAGGTTTGTAGCGTATTGTTAGTATAGTTCTGTTGGATTGCCTATCCTAACAAAATTGAGCACAGCTCTTGCTTGTTTGTTGTTATTCTTATCACTTATCTATTTGTAGCATTCTAAAATTTTCTAACCTCAACTATTCTCATTAATGCTATAATCTCACCTACTAATCCGCCAAGTTTCTTGGATCAATCTTTCCCTAGCTCTTTTGCTGTACTCTGTTTTCCAATCTCCAAATTTCTGTGTTTTATTGAGTTCGATACGGCCCGGAAACGGCTAAAATACCGGAGCACCTAAAACAGCTCTCAAGTTAGTTTTAGTCCAAAACAAAAAACCCATATAATATTATAGGTAACACTCAATAAAAGTATCATTTGTTATATAATCAGAAAACCAAGTTTTGAAGACAACCAGCAAGTCAAATGACGATTTAATAATGGTTTCCCTGAAACCATAAAAATTTGCAACAAGTAAAGTAGGTACATATATTAATGTGAGCACATTTTAATTTTGAAATCATTGCATAGGATTGTTTATAATTTTAGACCAAAAAACGAGTTCCGCGTGCAACGAGCTCGAGTGCGGTCGTTACTTGAGTTTATTTCGTTAAAAGCGTAGCTGATCAAATAATTGCTTTGGTTAATTTCAATTTTACCCGTTATTTAATAATCAATACACAATAGATACTAAAAGTTAAACGTGCGAGTTCTTTGCGCTGCAATCTGCTGATTGCAGCGTAGAGCTTAATCACACAAGGACAGTTAATCTACAACTTTCACTAACAAAAATTATTCTGAAACTCATATATAATTTACGAATGTGCACATTTAAAATATGAGTGATACAAATAAATCGCTACTAAGGCCCCCGAACATAATCTTCAAAGGGAGTAAGGTAACCTCCAATGCAACTGAAATAGAACACGAAAATATTTTAGATAAAGACACAACCAATCTCAAACGACCTCTAACCTCACCAGAAGATAGTGATTTCAGTAAGCGGTATTTATTTAGTACAGATACCCTAATCTCTCAAAATAAATTTTACTCACTACAATCTGAGAATGAAACAAACACCTCGCAACCAAGTACTTCAAATCACGTTACTAAGAAACCGAAGGTGCCCCCGATATTCATACCCAACGGCACCAACTACCAAAACATAATTAAAGATATTAAATCAACCATAACAGAGGAATTTACCACCAACTACAAAGGTAAGGAACTAAAAATCAATTTGAGTAGCACAGACGATTACAGAAAACTTACTAAGTTCTATGACGACCACAAGGTTAACTATTACACGTACAGAAACCCTGAAAACTCGAATATCTCAGCAATGATACGTAATGTTCCATTATCAATAACTGCAGAAGAGATTAAGGCAAGTTCCCAATAATCAAAGCCACACGACTACTTAACGGCAATAAGACCCCAATACCAATAGTTGCAATCGAACTAACCAAGAACGAGAAAACCAGCGATATATTCAATTTGAATAGACTTCAACATTGCGTAGTAGCCGTAGAACCTCGGCGTAAGAATAGTGATATCCCTCAGTGCACCAATTGCCAGCTGGTGGGGCACACTAAAAATTATTGCCACTTACCCTCACGTTGCGTGAAATGTACTGAGAACCACCACTACTCGCAATGCAAAAAAAAAACAAGGACACTGACTCTCCCAAATGTGTAAACTGTGGAGGCCAACATACGGCCAACTACAGAGGTTGTCCATACTTCAAAAAATTCCCGGTAGCCAGACCTACAAACCCTAATGCGATCATAAGAGGAAAAATCACATCCAATGCAACATACGCTTCAGTACTGAACCACAACCCCCATGCCCCTAAGCCAAATACCCCGATCCAAAATAATCAAAATTCAACAAATCCTAACTCTCCTGCGACTAACTTCCTACAATCCATTATCGAAATAATTACCCCCCCCCCCCTCGAACAAATTAAAAATTTTATTATATCATTAATACCAATGCTCTTCCAAAATGGCAGCAAATAACCGAATTCCTATTGACAAGTTAACCTTTCTAAACTGGAACGCCAATGGTATTAACAAACAACGATCAATACTCATCTCATTCTTATATAGGCACAAAGTTGATATCGCATGCATCACAGAATCACACCTCATTCCAAATGAAAGATTCACATTACCGGGATACCACATTTATCGGAAAGACCGACCATCAGGTGACGGGTGGGGAGGCAGCGAAATATTAATAAAAAAGAACTTAACTGTTGCTCCAGTCGCATTACAGGATGTACACTTTTTAGAAGCCGTCGCTATAAATATAACAGTAAATAACAACTCTACACTTCGGATCGTATCAGCCTATAAACCGCCCACAAATCAACTCAGCCAAAATGATCTCAATCAAATTTTCGTAAGCCAACATCCCACACTCCTTGCTGGTGACCTCAACTGTAAACATACGAACTGGGGATGCAGAGCAACTAACCCGAACAAGATAAAACTTAATAATCTTACCTCCCAACTGGCACTACAAGTGGCTGCACCCTCCGAATACACTTACTTCCCATATCGACATAACCAGCTACCACATTATTCTGCATAAAAACCTAACTCTACCAATAACTCAGACAGTAGTTACGGAACTCGACTCTGACCACCTACCAGTGTTATTCACTCTCAATTGTTCAGCACACAACTATCCGCATCTCCCAAGATTAGTTAACTGACCTATTGATTGGGAAAAGTTCCGATCTACTATGAATAATCTACTAACTTGCCCTTCCTTATGATATTACTAATGCAGCCTCCAATCTACAAGAAGACCTAAACAGACTTAATTTTTGGTTTAACAAATGGAAGATCACCGTAAACGCTAACAAATGTGAAGCAAAAATCTTTACGCTCCGCCGGTCCCCAGATCCCCCAAATTTACTTATCAACAATACTGCGATCCAATGGAATCCAGTAGACAGTGCAGTGCGATATCTTGGTTTATACTTTGATAAGAAACTAACTTGGAATTTTCACATTAACAAAAAACTTTCAGAGTCATATGCAAGACTGAGCTCGCTCTATCCAATAATCAATAAAAAGTCACCCCTCAAAATTAGGTGTGGCACTTTAATCTACATGTCTTTGAAAAGATCTATGTTTACCTACGGTTGTAGGTAACACAATAGACAAGAAAAGTCGATTTGTTTACATCATTTATTGACGTCAAAAACAAATAAACACATAAAAGCTAAAAAAACACAAACACAAAATAATAAAAGAAAATAGAATTACATTTTAAAACAACTTTCGTACGATGTAGCTTGAAGCTATTCGTAGGCATGTTGCAGACTTAAACAACGTAAACATCATAAAAAATAACGTTAAAATTGCCTGAAGCCTTAACTTATTTGACTCCGGCTCTTTTTAAATTGAAATGCGAGCTACACACACATTATTGTTTAAAAAAATTTATTCCTCAGCGTTTCCAAAGCTTGAAATTAAACACAACTTTATCACGCCAACCTAAAACATTTCACCTGGAACTGGCATACCCTTGGAAACGACACATTTCGATTGCATTACTCGCTTCTGGCGGACATGATGCTGGGAACCCCCGATTGCATGCAGGTCTCGAAAGAACAGTTGAATTGGCGCCTCGCAGAACTGACGTTTCAAATGAGCCATTAAATATAGCCCAATGGGTGTACTTACATGTACACTCGGAAAATCGTTTTCGGAATTTATAAACGTTGGTTAGCTGCAGAGTAACCCTGCAGTAAACGCTGGCTGCCAGACTCTTTCAGACCGCTTAAATTTAACTTATATTGCCCTGGGCCAATTCACGTACTATACTTTCCTGTCGAACAAACCCATGCAGCTCTCAGAAACGACTGCGTGCGAATGCCGTCTTTATTGTTAAATTTTCATGAGTTGAAGATCCGCATATCCCGTGTACAGCGTGTTTTTTGCTGCACTCGCGAAAACTAAAATTATAATAATCATATCCAACGCAGGACCAACTTTGTGAACATTTGCTTACGTAAAATACAATAGTATCTCTAATAATAGAACGTAGGAAATACAACTTGGCTTCTATATTCAAGCATGAAAATAAACATCGGTGAGGGATGCAGCTAGTTCGTTACACATAGCATACATTTCGGCCTTTGTAAATCGTAGGAATAAAGAACAAAACTATTATTTACATTCCAATAAATGAAATTTTAAAAATCTATCTTGGAAGTTATGTAAACTATTACAAAAGTACATTTTTCAGAAAAAAATTGAAAATATTTTCTAAAATTGTATTTTTTGTCTCTCGCCACTTTCAACCAATGACCTGCTCTGGAACTTTTAAATAGGAGTAAAAAATTTTGCAATCTCTGTATGAACATTTAGTTAACCCGAACGATTTGATTGAAAACCCGAAGCCTGAAGAATGATTGCCAAACCCGAAGTCTTCGGGTCAAAATGACAGTGTTGGTAACCCTACTTAACTAGCGTTTTGTATAGAAACACAAGCTGTAAATGTAGACAAAAGCAAAAAGTTGTTAATACATATAATACATTTGTTCTGTTTAGTGAGAATTGAAATAAATACATTTTTTGTAAGTATACTGGTTTGGTAGCAACTATCTACCAGCTTAGCAACAAGTCCGGAAGGTACGTTTTTATGGCCTAGGCCAGTAGCACTTAGCAACACCTGTGATTCGTGATATAGGATTGGCAGTACTGAAGAATACAGTTGTTGGCACTGTCAATCGATGTCGAATTCGAGGTTACAGATTAGGTTTTTTTGTCAGTCTGACACAAACTGAAGCAAAATCTAACCTCGAATTTGACATATACAGCGTCATCAACAATACACTTCAGTACTGCCAAACGTTCAAGAATCACACGATCACACCTGCCTAGAGTTTCTAGAACAATAACTTAGGGGGGTATTTCTAAGCTTGACTATCAGATGGCAGCACAAAGTTCTACCAATCAGAGCCAATTACTGGATCAGCTACCAATCATATGTGATAAAGTAGTGGCGCCATCTGTTAGTACTATCGGAGAGTACTCCCCCCCCCCCCCCCCGAAGCAGTTCAAGGTCATCCAAATCGGTATTTTGACATCAAAGTGAGTGTCTCTACTTGTTTGATTTATGTACGCTGTAATTCTTTAATAAAATCAAAATGATTCTTGTTCTTGTTTAGTATACAAAAAAATGTTATATGACACACGACCACTATTCACGTATATCATTCTGGCGGTCTCAATTGTGATGTACTAGCACGGCCATAAAGGCTTAGCTACCGGCCTAATGTCATAAATAGCTATTATCGTTCGGCTGTTTTTTAAATTTTATAGAGTACAATTTGTATAATTATAGTTTCTGTAATTTTGACCTAATATAATATTTTGTTGTAGTTTTCAACATCAAAATGATGCATATATTGGCTCTAGTTGCAATATGAGGTTTCATATTGACACTAGTGCTACAATGGAAATTTAGAACAACTTTATAGATTTAAATAAATTTATTTACTATAAAAATTAATATGACTCAAAAATATACAGAAAATCTAGTATGCAACACATTGCAAAATTAGTGTTTTTCACACATGTGTTGTCCATCTAGCTGGCCCTTGTAGGGCAAACTTTACATCGGGTGTGAAAAACACTTTAATTTGCAACTTGATACATAAATAGCTATT
Source organism: Agriotes lineatus (assembly GCA_940337035.1). Taxonomy (NCBI): domain Eukaryota; kingdom Metazoa; phylum Arthropoda; class Insecta; order Coleoptera; family Elateridae; genus Agriotes; species Agriotes lineatus. The sequence continues at coordinate 61,070 of CALNHX010007437.1, read as the reverse complement.
TTTGTAATGGTTGTCTGTACTTTAAAAAAATGTAGAGTTAATAAATTTGTGGAAGCTGTTCTGAGGAATATTGGCATTACAAGAAATAAGATGGAGAGGAGAAGGAAGAATAGGAATAAAAAATGTACAATGATGTACGGAGGGGAGAAAAAAACAAGGAAAGAATGGAACTGCATTTATGGTAAATAGAGTAATAAAGGGAAGGATAATAGAATTCAAGAAAATAAATGGCAGAATAGAATAGAATAGAATAAAAAATAGCATAGCCAATTTTACAGTAATAAATGTATACGCACTGATAGAAGTGGCAACAGATACTGAAAAAAACAAGTTCTACGAAAAATTAAAAGAAGTGATACATGATACATTAATAATAGCGGAAGACCTTAACGCAAAGATAGGGAAGAAAGAGTATATAAGGAATGTAGCAGGAAAACATTCTTTACATGACATAACCACAGATAATGGAATGACGCTATGCACTCCTGTGTGTATTCACAGTTGTCCGGAAATGTTACGCTTTTCGTTTTAGATACACAATGTATTATTTTCGCCCATTTTTGGCTCATCCATGTTCTCATGTAAATTTCATTCCTCTTAAACCGTTTGCGGCTTACTATTCAATTGTTTATACTCGTAAGTTGACAAACTCTCCCCCTTATTGCACTTAATCTGTGTACCACACGCCGCAGAGGTGTTCATCTAATACGTCTTAATACAATGCTTGTATGCTATAAACAATACTACTAACATAAAAAAACTCACTTATAAAAATTTGAAAACCCTACTACTGGCTTACTTGCGTCGCCCTGAGTCGATTGACACCAAAATCAGCCAAGTCAGCCCACTGGTTCGCTCTCAAAGTGGCATCAAGCAAGCAAGCAATGAAAATTATTATGTTGGATTAAACTTAGAAATCTTTATTGTCAATTACAGCTACAAAAATATATCTTATAATCTAAACATTTGACTAAAGTAATTGTACTTTAAATACTTATAACAGCCGCAACCGATTGAGATTTTACAATATATATAATAAAATATTACAACTGATGCATCTGACAAATACAGAGACCGGCAGAAACATATTAAACATTTTAACGGGCGATATCCCACTAAGGTTTTTATCCATACAAATGTGATGAATATCATTACATTAAGTATAATCAGGAGTTTTGTTTTAATGTTTAAGTAATATGTCAAAATGCGTTTTAATGTGCAAGAGCGAGCTTATTATGTTGAGTTATTTATTAGGACCGAATCGATAATAACTGTGCAATGTGCATTCAGGAGACAATTCAACAGACGGCAGGATGATCCATCGTACTTGACAATAAGACAATGGGTTCAGAAGTTTAGAGAATTTGGTTCACTTTGAAATAAAAAGCCACAAGCTCCACGAAATTAACGGTATTAGGCAAGATATACCAGAAAAAGTTATGCAAAATTTTGTTCGACGTATTAATGAATGTTCTGAAGAAGAAGGTGGACATCTCCGGCACCCGATATTTAAATAAATAAACTCCCAGGTGTTGTGAACATACTCATGTTTTCGTTTTTTTTGTTATTACACTGTATAAAGAAAAAAAATGTAAATAAAATGTTTAATATGTTTCTGCCGGTCCCTGTATAATTAATAGCTACAACATACGCCCTCATAGTAATAAACAAGTAGTCAAGTAGGGAGTAAAATTGTTTTACTACAAAAAATATTGTCTCAGTAGGTTGCAGGACTCCCAAATTTCCTTATGGGTAGCACTCGATAAAGGTTGGAATACCTCATCGTGGAACATGATCATATGGTCCTGCACGCTATGTGCCAACAATGCAGAGAAACTGCATCGACTGCAACCAAAAAATAAGAGTTCTAAAACTTGATAAAGACCACTTATGCGCTTTGCATATGATCGAGTTGTATCCATTTAAGAGCTTGCTTTATGCAATACATTCACACCACAGCAATGGTCAACTGTTCAACTTTACAGTCTTGCTATAATCAGCTTTATTTAAGACTAGCAAAGGGAAGTTGTTATTTCCACCAAAAATATTTCAATTTTCCATCTCTGAAGCACTAAATGACTGTTTTAACGTTGCTTTTTGATGTAGTGTAGAACTGGCTCATGAACTTTGCATTTGCAAGTCGATCTAGTAGATGCTTTCAATGCCCGAACAAAGTCTGCATTAATTACTTAGTCTAATGCAGGTTCTGATGTACTCTATAGGCTGCGTTTTGCCCGTTGGATAACGTTCGCAGTTTCACATAGGGTGTTTTTAGACATATGTTCAGTGGAATGCTCACTTTGACGAGTCACATTACTTTTGGCCGGTTTCTTGCAGTATTAACTGTATGAATTTTTCCTTTATGGTGTGCCTTTGAAATTTTACTAATCTCTCTGTTCCTAGACTTCCTTTTTGTGGTGTGGTGAGGAGTTTTATCTTTAGCAAGTGATCGTACCACTCTACCCTCAGATGTACTCGATGGTGTTTCAACCTCCTTGGAATTTTCCTCTGCAGCCATTGGCTCTTCAACATCCTTGCTGCACCGAGACCTACTTCTGGTGATGTAGTAGTGAGGAGCATCACCTTCATCAAGAGATTGCGCCGCTCTGCTGTCAGAGATACTCGATAGTGTTTCAAGCTCCTTGGAATTTTCACTCAAAAGTTCTATCCTCATGTCATCTTTCTCTGCAGCAACTGGCTGGTGAGCTTTCTCTCTGCTTCTAGACCTCCTTTTTGTGATGTGGCGATGTGCTTCGTCTTTAGCAAGTGACCGCGCCACTCTACCCTCAGAGATACTGGATGTTGTTTCGACCTCCTTGGAATTTTCCTCTGCAGCAATTGGCTGTTCAACTTCCTTGCTGCACCGAGACTTACTTCTGGTGATGTAGTAGCGAGGAACATCATCTTCGTTAAGTGACTGAGCCGCTCTGCCCTCAGAGATACCACTCAAAAGTTCTTCAATCTCCTTGTGATCTTCCTCTGCAGCAACTGGCTGGTAAATTTTCTCTCTGCTCCTAGACTTCGTTTTTGTGATGTGGCCAGGAGCTCCATCTTTAACAAGTGACCGTATCACTCTACCCTCAGTGATACTCGAAGGTTTTCCAACATCCTTGAAACTTTCCTCTGCAGCAATTGGCTGTTCAAATTCGTTCCTGCACCGAGACCTACTTCTGGTGATGTAGTATCGAGGAGCGTCATCTTTGTCAAGTGACTGCTCCACACTGCCTTCAGAGATATCACTAAAAAGTTCTTCAACCTCTTTGTCATCTTTCTCTGCAGCAACTGGCTGGTGAGATATCTCTTTACTCTTAGACTTTGTTTTTGTGATGTAGCGAGGTGCTTTGTCTTTAGCAAGTGACCGTGCCACTTTACCCTCAAACATACTCGATGTTGTTTCAACGTCCTTGGAATTTTCCTCTGCAGCAATTGGCTGTTCAACTTCCTTGCTGCACCGAGACCTACTTCTGGTGGTGTAGTAGCGAGGCGCATCATCTTCATCAAATGACTGCGCCGCTCTGCCCTCAGAAATATCACTAAAAAGTTCTTCAACCTCTTTGTCATCTTTCTCTGCAGCAACTGGCTGGTGAGATATCTCTTTACTCTTAGACTTTGTTTTTGTGATGTAGCGAGGTGCTTTGTCTTTAGCAAGTGACCGTGCCACTTTACCCTCAAACATACTCGATGTTGTTTCAACGTCCTTGGAATTTTCCTCTGCAGCAATTGGCTGTTCAACTTCCTTGCTGCACCGAGACCTACTTCTGGTGGTGTAGTAGCGAGGCGCATCATCTTCATCAAATGACTGCGCCGCTCTGCCCTCAGAGATACCACTCAAAAGTTCTTCAACCTCCTTGTCATCTTCCTCTGCAGCAACTGGCTGGTAAGTTTTCTCTCTGCTCCTAGACTTCGTTTTTGTGATGTGCCCAAGAGCTTCATCTTTAGCAAGTGACCGTATCACTCTACCCTCAGCGATACTCGAAGGTTTTCCAACATCCTTGAAACTTTCCTCTGCAGCAATTGGCTGTTCAACTTCCTTGCTGCACCGAGACCTACTTCTGGTGGTGTAGTAGCGAGGCGCATCATCTTCCTCTGCAGCAACTGGTTGGTGAGATATCTCTTTACCCTTAGACTTCGTTTTTGTGATGTGGCGAGGAACTTCGTCTTTAGCAAGCGACCGTGCCACTTTACCCTCAGAGATACTAGAGGATTTTCCAACATTCTTGAAATTTTCCTCTTCAGCAACTGGCTGTTCAACTTCCTTGCTGCACCTAGACCTACTTCTGGTGATGTAGTAGTGAGGACCATCACCTTCATCAAGTGACTGCGCCGCTCTGCCCTCAGAAATAACACTCAAAAATTCTTCAACCTCCTTGTCATCTTCCTCTGCAGCAACTGGCTGGTGAGATATCTCTTTACCCTTAGACTTCGTTTTTGTGATGTGGCGAGGAGCTTCGTCTTCAGCAAGTGACTGTGCCACTTTACCCTCAGAGATACTAAAAGATTTTCCAACAGTCTTGAAATTTTCCTCTTCAGCAACAGGCTGTTCAATTTCCTTGCTGCACCTAGACCTACTTCTGGTGATGTAGTAGTGAGGACCATCACCTTCATCAAGTGACTGCGCCGCTCTGCCCTCAAAGATACCACTCAAAAGTTCTTCAACCTCCTTGTCATCTTCCTCTGCAGTAACTGGCTGGTGAGATATTTCTTTACTCTTAGACTTCGTTTTGGTGATGTGGCGAGGAGCTTCGTCTTTAGCAAGTGACCGTGCCACTTTACCCTCAGAGATACTCGATGATGTTTCAACTTCCTTGGAATTTCCCTCCGCAGCAATTGGCTGGTGAGCTTTCTCTCTGCTCCTAGACTTCGTTTTTGTGATGTAGCAAGGTACTTCGTCTTTAGCAAGTGACTGTGCCACTTTACTCTCAGAGATAATAGATTTTCCAACATTCTTGAAATTTTCCTCTTCAGCAACTGGCTGTTCAACTTCCTTGCTGCACCTAGACCTACTTCTGGTGATGTAGTAGTGAGGACCATCACATTCATCAAGTGACTGCGCCGCTCTGCCCTCAGAGATACCACTCAAAAGTTCTTCAACCTCCTTGTCATCTTCCTCTGCAGTAACTGGCTGGTGGGATATCTCTTTACTCTTAGACTTCGTTTTTGTGATGTGGCGAGGAGCTTCGTCTTTAGCAAGTGACCGTGCCACTTTACCCTCAGAGATACTCGATGATGTTTCAACCTTCTTGGAATTTCCCTCCACAGCAATTGGCTGGTGAACTTTCTCTCTGCTCCTAGACTTCGTTTTTGTGATGTGGCGAGGAGCTTCGTCTTTAGCAAGTGACCGTGCCACTTTACCCTCAGAGATACTCGAAGATTTTCCAACATTATTGAAATTTTCCTCTTCAGCAACTGGCTGTTCAACTTCCCTGCTGCACCTAGACCTACTTCTGGTGATGTAGTAGTGAGGACCATCACCTTCATCAAGTGACTGCGCCGCTCTGCCCTCAGAGATAACACTCAAAAGTTCTTCAACCTCTTTGTCATCTTGCTCCATAGCAACTGGTTGGTGAACTGTTGCTCTGCTCTTGGTCTCCCTTTCGGTGATGTGGCGAAGTGCTCTGTGTTTTATAAGTGATCGTGCCACTCTGTCCTCAGAGATACTGCAAGGTTTTTCCATATCTTCCACTAATTTTGACTGACTTCCGCGCATAGATTCTTTATTCACCTTTGCTACCTTGCATCCGTGCTTCTCTGAAGGATCTGAAAGCTTCTGTTTTTTGGCAACAGACTCTGCTCGCCCTGATGACCTTAACCTGTTTCTAGATCTGCGTGCCACTGTTTGAACTGATGTAGAAGTGGTCTCGTGCTTGGCTGGCTGTTGTTCGCCTTGTGATTCCTTAATTCTCTGACCTCTGGATATATCAAATTTGGATATTTCTTGTTCTTCCTGGGAGCCGGAACCTGAATTTTGATAAATGATTGGAATATTTTATCATGTTATAAGGTTATACTTTCCACAGCTTAACTTTAAGGGGTAGTAACCACTTATTACTGCCATTGGAATAAAATCCACAATAAATTTTAAAAAATTCTAAAAACTTAATTCGTATGAAGTACAGATAACATTTGGCGAATGCATGAGCTACGTTATAAACCATCAAAAATTGATATAAAATCCAGGTTAATTTTTGGGAAAGTATTTACCACAGGATAGTATGACACGTGATGTAGAAGGGAATTGTAGGTACATATACTCTGCCCGCAATAGATTCAACTGTCACCAAATCTATTCTGGCAACATTCCCATCATGAATGTTACCATGTGTAGCCATTTGTTATGAAAATTAATTTTTCAGCTATTGCTTGTCAGGTTGACAGTGTATGGTGCTGCACTGCGATTTGTAGTAGAGTGTTAAAGAGAGAAAATAATATGTAATCATAAAACAATATTCTTCACGGCTGTTTACCTTTTAGTGCATTGGCACTTTAACTCATTATTTAAGTTATTTTATCTGTGTTGTTTATTGAACGTGGCTGTTTTCGTGTTTTTGTTGGTGGCTACATTTAATAAACTGTGATTATACAGTATGGCAAACAAATTAGTTACTACTGATCAAGCAAAACGTGATGCCAATTTAGTTGCTTTAATGCATAATTATTGTCATCAAGCTTCAAATGAAAATTTAGAATTTGTAAGCATTTTTCCATTTCTATATATCTTTATATAGAAAAAGAGAGAGTTAAATTTGGCAACGTAGCGAGTGTTGAGTACTTGTGGAAGCTCCAATTCAGTAGGATGAATTAAATGCTAATTGAACTACAACAAACTGCAAATGGGGACAAGACAGTAGCCAAACGATTTCCAGATAAGCGCAGTAGTAAATTTGGAAGATAAAAGGCAGAGGAAGAGGCTACAGTAGCGTGAAATCAGAGTGAAGTTAGGATTCACAGCTTGAAAGCAACGGCGGGAAACAAAAGCAACGTTGCCAAGTGTAAATAAATAAACAAAAGTTGAGGACAGCTTGGGTTTAAACAGAGCCAAATAAACGGGGAAGGTTCCTTGAGGGAAAGGATAAACAGCACAGTCTTCTTGGACGACTTTTGAAGAGAAAGGGAGAAAAATGAGATAGAACAGAAGAAAACAAAGCAGGGGAGATTAAAAAAGAAACAAGATTATAACAAAGATTTCCAATGAAAAAACAACAGTCGAAAAGGTGCAAAGAACTAAACAAAAACGAAGTGGAAGAAATAAAAAAGTTAATGCAGGCCTTGATCAACGAAATTAAGAGACGATATTAAAAAAAAAAAGAAATAATCAAGTAAAGAGATGTGGAGAAGAAATGAGAATAATGAATGAAGAAATAATAAAGAGGGAGGTGCAGTGAAAAAAACACCAAATTAATGTAGAAGAGGGGATTAAGAAACTAGAGAAGAAAATGGAGAAAAGAAAGAGAAGCAAGAAGAAAAATAACATCATGACTAAAGAAAAAACTTGAGAGAACAAGTACAACATTTCTTAAAGATCGAGGTAAAAGTAACAGTACGTGGCGATGAAGTATACATAGTAGGGAAGTAAGAAGTAGTTGTGACCAGTTTACAGGCTTTGAATAAAAAATGGAGGTGATGATATGTAAACAAAACCTGGGAATCAAAAAGTCTTTATTGAAAATGAGTTAACGGCACAAGAAAAATGCAAGATAAGAGAGAGAAAAACGCAAAATTACAAAAGTTACCAAAAACTAAGAATTGATAACTGGGGAGCTACAACCATAAAACTAAAAGCCACCACGATGACAACACAAGAGAGGAAAGACTACAGTGGGGCAGAAAATAACAAAATTAAGAAAGAAATAACAAAGGGTAGAATAGAAGAATCGGAATTCGAGCAGAAATAAAAGTCAACAAGAAATCGAATTGATTGGACACGATATGGTCACGCAGGAAGGAGGCAGAGCTATTAATTGATCTACAAACAAGTAAATTAAAATTTTAGTCATGACAAAAACAAAGAAAAATAGCAGACAACATAGAGCTGGAAAGAGGTCATGCTATTTTACAGTAGAGTAGAGAATCACATGTATGCTCAGGCAGGTGTGGCTTATATAGTAGAGAAAGTGTGGGTGAATAATGGCCGATGGGACCACAATTAAATATCACAGCAATGAGATAACATGAATAACAAAATAGAATGCTCGAGTAAGAAAGAGATGACTACATAAAAAAATGAGCGTCAAGCCTACTCGAATATTTGCTACTATTTCATTTGTTTGGAAAGTTACATTACAACAGCCAATTATTTCCATAAACAGTTTAATAAAACAATATGTAAAAGTAACGTTTCGCCAACATGTTGGCTGCTTCGGACTGGGGGCTTCTAAAATTAAAATTTTACAGCACGTTTCTAGAATCTAGAATGAGGGAATCGGTTAGAAAATTAAATTAAACAATGTATAAGGATTCCTTACCATGTAACTGTAATAGACTGATTATGGGAGGAATTAACACTCCCAAACATTGTTTTAAATACATCGTTTTGCTTGGAAGTAATTAAAAATTTAAAATCTGTACAATTGTAGTTAACAGAGTGGAAAACTTTATTAAGTATGTCAGCTGTCAATAGGGATATTCCCGTTAGATCGTGAAAGTCGTCTTTTTTAACGAAAAATCGTATTGAAAGTTCCACTTTTTTTAACGCAAAAATCGTGAAAAAAGTACACTTCTTTTAACTATTTTATTAAAATGTCAACTTGACAGTTGTTAATTCCGAAGTCCTTTTCGACTAAATATCGACAAAGAGATCACTATGCAAAAAAACTACGTGTACAACACGTTTTTTCATTCATTTGCTTGATTAACTCGAGCTTCGCCCTCGTTATCAAACTGCAAATTTATGAAAAAAAGTATGACTTTCAAAACTAGTACAAATTACCATTCTCTTTGTAATAATTTTGAGGAATCAAAATTGAAATTGTAAAAATTGTCTACAGCATGGCCAGAAAGTGCTGTATTAGGTTTATTTGGAGTTGAAATCTTAGTTTTTATAGACGTTTTACGGTGTGGTATCCTTTTTTAGGTTTTATTTAGTTTGACCAATATAATTGTCATCACAGTTATTACCATTCATTTCGTAAACAATATTTGATTCAGAATGAATATTTATTTTCTTTTACGTTGTTGAAAAATTGATTTCCAATTGTATTATAATTTTTAAAAGAAACATTAATTTTATAATTTTTTACAATTTTGCTTAAACGTGATACCTTTTGTATATATGGAATAGAAATGTAAGGAGAGCTATTAATGTATTGGTTGTTGTTAAATTCGTGTCCTAAACAATTGTTTGAATTGTTTTGAATTTATCAGTTCAACTAGATAATTATTGATTGTTAAAATTTTCTTAATGTTGTTTATGTTTTTTTATGATATTTAATAGACGATAATAAAATTGCATGATCAATTAAGTTGTTAATTACACTTATTTTATATTTTAACCCTTTCAATGCGGTTCGGATTTTTCGTGCCTCTGCTGCGACAGGCGTTGGAATACATGGAATACATCTTACGCGTACGGAAGCCAAATATTTGCATGTTTCGGAGTGGGGGTTGTTTTATATGGTGGGAATAATTTTTCGCCGTAACCTCATGCCCGTGGCAACCCAGTGACACTTGCGCAACGAAAGGTGTGTAACGATATCCGACAAATTGCCTACACCAAAAAGCGGGAAATATTACATGCTAAACAGTTCCCCTCACAGACAGTTGAGTCCGCGCCAGGAGCGCGCCACACAGAAAGGGTGAAGGATGTATGAGAATTATAATGTCAATGTCTGTCGGTTTTAATACAAACCATGAAAAAGACAGCTGTTTGATATACATATTTTAAGTAATTTGCCACTATGTTTACCTCTTTCTTACTCAAGCAATAGGTACATGTTATTTTCTTGTTCGTGTTATCTCATTGCTGTCATATTTAATTTTGGCCCCATCCGTATAATAACTTAGAGGTACTGTAACGAAAGAATAGTGACTATTATAGTTCTCCTATGAAAATAGCAGCGTACATAAATCAAATAAGTAGGGACACTCACTGTCGGTTCCTTTGAGGTCAAATTTCCAATTTGGATGACCTTGAACGGCTCCCGGGGGGTACTTTCCGATAGTACTAACAGATGGCGCCACTACTTGATCACATCCATAGATAATATAATAATATACCAGTATATTATTATATTATCTATGATCACATCCAGAGCCAGTGTATATAGGAGAGTATTGCCATTCTTTGATCCGTGAAAATGCCGCCATCGCCGCCATTTTTGTTCCCATCAGCAATGACTGATTGAGTTATGTCTAAAATTTTACTTGAAATTGGTAAGACTGTAAGTCTATGTCAAATTCGAGGTTATCAGGTTATGTTTTGCGTCAGTTTGTGTAAAATAACAAACAAAACCTAACCTGCTAACCTCGAATTTGACCTAGACTTACAGTCTTGCCAATTTTAAGTAGAGTTTCAGATTGCCAATAAATGTCACGTTGACGGAATTGTGTTACAAACCTCAAAGTGACGCATATGACAGAGGAACAAACATGGCGGACGTGGCGGTACTCTCCTATATCTACTGGCTCTGATCACATCATGATTGGTAGCAGAGCCAGTAGATATAGAGAGTACCGCCATTCTTTGATCCGTGAAAATGCCGCTATCGCCGCCATTTTTGTTCCCACCAGCAATGACTGATTGAGGTATGTCTAAAATGTTACTTGAAATTGGCAAGACTGTAAGTCTATGTCAAATTCGAGGTTAGCAGGTTATGTTTTGCTCCAGTTTGTGTCAAAACTGACGCAAAAACTAACCTGCTAACCTCGAATTTGAAATAGACTTACAGTCTTGCCAATTTTAAGTAAAGTTTTGGATTACCAACAAACGTCACGTTGACGGAATTGTGTTACAAACCTCAAAGTGACGCATATGTCAGAGGAATAAACATGGAGGACGTGGCGGTACTCTCCTATATACACTGGCTCTGATTGGTAGAACTTTGTGCTGCCATCTGATAGTCAAGCTTAGAAATACCCCCCCAGTCACTGTCCCAGGCACTCTAGAAAGGTTTCAACATTTGGCCTGAGTATCTCTACTTGTTTGATTTATGTACGCTGATAATAGTGAAATAAATATTTTGATAGTTAGCTATGAAATTTTAGGAGGCATGTGTATTATTAAATCAGAAAACCAAAATATTATATCCTGACAAGACACTAATGACAAATAAAGGGTGTTTCAATAAGAGCGCAAGATTTGAATTGCGCCCCATGTTTGACAGTCATAATGTCACATGATTATGACGTGACAGATCGAAAGTTGACAGATGGGAGTTAATAAACATGGAGCATTACACGGTAGAACAACGCGTCCTGATTGTCAAAAATTATTATCAAAATGGTGAAAGTTTTATTGCCACCATTATCGTGCTATGATAACACAGTTTCTTGTGCCTCATTTGGCAGCTATTGATCTTGACGACATGTGCTTTCAGCAGGACGGTGCCACATGTCATACCGCCCGTGAAACATTGACGATCTTGCACGAGTTTGCTCCTGGTCGTGTCATTTCCCGATTTGGTGACCAGAATTGGCCTCCACTCTCTTGCGATTTAACGCCTTTAGACTTCTGGCTGTGGGGTTATCTGAAGTCACAGGTTTATGCCAATAAGCCTGCAACCATCGAAGCATTGAAAGCCGAAATTAGACGCTGTATCAATGAAATACCACCACATGTATTCAATAACGTTATTGAAAATTTCGTCAAAAGGGTACGCATATGCCAGCAAAGCCGTGGCGGCCATTTACAAGATATTTTGTTTCATACATAATTCCCAAATGTATATTTTCTAAATCAATAAATATGTCAATACTTTGCTACAGAAAACCATGTTTTATTGAACACTGAAATCTTGCGCTCTTATTGAAACACCCATTAGAATCTAACCTTAAATATTTGGTCTGCTATTTTGTCTTTGAAATTATAAACAATTCTGCATTCATATCGCAGTGGTAATCTGCAAAACTATTTATTTTTAGCAGAGAGTAGTAGTGCTTCATCAACCCATCAATTTTTACTTCCATCATACAAAATTATAACACGTTCGCCACGAGAAACCGGAGTACCCAAACAACATTTTTTTGATGAATCTCCTCATCCTCTCTGTGTAATATCGTGGATATCGTACCACGTTTCGTCTAAATCAAAAAATTATCCCTTCTGATCTAAAGTTTCTTATAAAAGCAATGAATTTGATTCGTGCATGCTGTAAATCATCCCTGATGGCAAATTTTTCCATGTCAGTTAATTTACTAAGAACATTTCTTGGCTGTTGAGCTTTTCGTTTAAACCTTTGTTTGGAAACTATATTAGCAACAGTACATATAGGAACTTTTGTTAGTTCTGCAGTTAACGCTAAAGGATTCTTACATTTTTTCTAAAAGAGAATCATACACATTTTTCACTACTAACTTTGCATCTTTCGAAAGAGAAATTCGTTTTGCTTACAAATTTAAATCCTTTTCATGCGTAACAGAATTTGTTAATAATTATAATTTAGCATATGTCACTATCATTAGTGTCTTGTCACGTTATAATATTTTGGTTGGAGTTAATAATACAAATGCTTCCTAAAATTTCATAGCTAACTATCAAAATATTTATTTCACTATTTTCATAGAACTATAAATAGTCCAGGAAGTTTAGCATTTCACTTCGGAAAAGTTTATAGTGAGCTATAAATTGGTGTACACGTACCTTTTAGCTCCCCAAACAATCTGTGAAAAGTCCCAAAGATTCCGGTGTATGCATAACTTTGACAGCTGAAAAACAGCTCAAAAAAGTACCGTTTTTCGGTTTTTTGCCAGTATCTGCGTTCCCATGAAGTATACTTATAAAAAAAAGAACAAAAAACTCCCTACAAGATAGGTGATATAAAGTTTAACGATAACACTAATAGTTTTTACGTAATCGGGCATTGAAACTCCGGTAAAAATTTTGTATGGATAGTTTAGTGCATGTAATGATCAAAATATAATTTTCTGTGCGTTATCTTCTAATTTTTACATTTTTTAGGCAACTCTCTAGTAGGTTCGCTCTGGTCTCCATGCCGTCGTAGTTGCAACTGCATTTTGTTTCGTCCCGTTTACATCAATTTCAAAACATAGCCCATGGGAGCGAGCGAGATTTCATCCTTATATAATTTAAACTTCAGTCGCTCTCTCTCGTCCGCGGCTTGCCTCGCCGTTGTCACGCGGGGCAAACTGCGATTGGATTGGCTACAACTTTTGGCGCGATAATGCACGTCTAGCGCGAAACTCGGCGTGGCGTCTGTTTTGGGATTAGTCAGTCACCGGCCGTCTGCATAACCGCGTCTGCGACCGTTGGCTCTTGGTAGCCGCCGTGCCCGAAGGCACGGCGTGTTGTGTTGGTGCTGTTACAGCTTGGTCCCGCTTGTTGTGTTTGACGCGAAAAGGCGAGTTTTGGCTTTGTGTTGTTTTGACGGACTTCTCGACGGACCGCTAAAGCGAGAGGTGGTGTGGTTTTCATGTTGAATGAGCATGTGGTGCATTGGGTTGTTAGTATGACCGCCAGTTTTGCATAATTTCGTCGGGCCGTGAAGAGGCTTTCCCTCCCGTAGCTGGGGATCTATATTACAGAGCTGTAAAAGCCTTCGGTCTCGTCCGTTTCGATTGTCCCGAAGGGGACTTAATTCAGACCTTTCCACGTTGTAGAATTACCCTCAGGGGCCGCTCGACTCCCACGCCTCCGCAGTACGTTCGTCGCATTTGGTAAGCCCGCTAGCCGCCGTGACTCCTTCGCTCGGCTGACCCATTCAGGTAGCGTGTGTAATTACTATTAATAATCAAATTCATTCAACTGTTCAGGCCTAATTTAAATGTATTCACTTGCTAATTCAGTGCCGCTTGGTCGATGCTATTAATAATCAAATTCATTCAACTGTTCAGGCCCAATTTATATGATTACTTGCTGATTCATAACTGCCTACCAAGGCCTCATGTAAAACTAAATTTATTCAGTTGTTCGCGCATAATTGGTGCGTCATTTGTGGAAATATTCAAGTGTCGCTGAGGCCGCGGTGAACTAATTTCATGTTTGTTTAGTTATAATTACAGTGAAACCGTCTCCCAACTGGGCTACATGGTTTAGTCTATATATGACTGTGTTTACCTTTTGTGTATCACTAATTTACATGTGTGAGACCAATAGACCGGTATTTTAAACGAGGCCTTATGATTTCCGCCGAGTCTGTGCCTGCCCACTTTCAGGTTACTGTGTAAAGGTAAATATACTGCAAAGCAAAGTGTTTAAGCGTTACAGGTAAGTTGGCGACGCTTGCTGCTGCAGTGTCATGAGGCTGTGCACTTCTATGTTCCATTCCCGTTGACCTTTGGATTTCGCCAGAGTGATAAGTTAGAAGGTAGGCTCATTTGATTTCCCTGTTTTACTCTGGGTCTATCTTTGCATTTTCGTTTATGTCGATGAAACCGGGTAGCGCCCTATTTAATTTTATCAATGTTTACCGCCTCTTTGGCCGTTGCCCGTAGGTAATCTCGTATAGGACCCTCCCTCGCTCCACTGATGTCTAGTCGGCATATCTTGTTACGGGATGGGCAGCGGCCTTAGGTGAGTCTTCGTCCCGATTATGTTAAATATCGTCGGCACCGGCCGCTTTTACTTAATTTTTGTGTGTGCCGGCGCGGTGTCGTAAAAGTCGTTTTAGACCGTAACAAAGTCGCAGCTGCTATTTGCATCGCCACACAAAACGCACCACGCATCGGCTCCCAACCACAAAACTTAATCTGATGTTTCACGTCATTTTCCGTGGAAATGACTAGTTCTATCGATAAACTTTATAACACCTTTTTTGTAGAAAATTTTCGGTTTTTTCTTTTTTATAAGTACACTTCATAGCCGTAAGATCGATGGGAACCAAGATATTGGCAAAAAACCAAAAAAAGGTACTTTTTTGGGCCGTCTTTCCGCTGTCAAAAGTTATACACCGAAATCTTTGGGACTTTTCACATATTGTTTGTGGAACTGAAAGATACGTGTACACCAATTTATAGCTCACTATAAATTTTTCCGAAGATGAGACCATTTTTCGTCTAAACTCCTGTACTAAAAAGAATTTATACTCAGCCAACAGCCGTATTATAGGCGTCGCTGTACATTTTATGGAGACTCCCAACCCCACTAACGACTGTCATGATGTTATGACATCTGGGACCAACTATTTTCGTGGCAGCCGTACCACGAGGCGCCGAGAGAAGCAGCTATGGAACTCCCATTCAAGTTCTTACCAGAGAGAACCTTGCTTAACTCTACTGATTGTACGTGGACGTTTGTTCAAGCTACACCACCCAGGACCTACTTTAAACAGGTCCAGCACGGATAGTATGAGTATTTCAAAGACCTACTGAGGTCTGATAAAGATCTGGATATACCTAGGAATATAACTAAAGCCAACATCATTGAGAATACAGCAGAACTCCGGAAGGGTAACGACGTATCAGATATAGAAGAAGCAAATGAAGGTTGGCAAAGCTTCTAGTATAGATAATATTAATGCTTAAATATCTAGGCTGCTACATAAAACAGTAGATGGAAGACTAAAAAAGTATCAAAAGACTGGCAAGTTGTGGTAATTATCCCGGTACACAAAAAATAATGATAAGTTGAAGGGAGATTGAGTCCGAAACTATTTGTATCTATGGGTGTTAATTACAGATGGAAAGAACGGTAAAGAAATAAAGAACAGGTTAGTGAAAGAGGATAAATGTGTCAGGGCCTTATATGTAATAATAATATATAAAAATCTGGTGTGATACACTCACACAACTTCCTTTTACAGTGATCTTATAATTAGTCAAAAATTTAATTTTTAATTTTTAAGCATTTGTCAAAAATTTTAAAAAATTACGAATTCTACAAAAACGGTACAAAATAGAGCGTTAGTTGAAGAGACAAATTTTCTCTAAAATCTTAAGCAGAATTCAAAAATGTAATAATATACCGGGTGTTCTATTTAAAATAGGAGTTAATAAAAAAATTTAAAAAAAACAAAAGAAACCCACTTTAGAAGTATTCAACTGGAAAATCACCTATCTCACGTCAATGCACATTAAAAATGTAATAAAAATGTGAAGTTTGAAAAAAATCGTTAGAGCCGTTTTTGAAAAAATCGAAAAAAACTGAAAAATCACAAGAGTAAACACCTACTTCCGGTTATGCGATTTTCTTCAAAAGCTTGCTGTCTTATCTACATAGTACACAAAACTTATATATGAAGTTTCAACGCCATACCTCTTTTCGTTTTTGAGATATTCTGTTCACAGACAGACACACAGACACACAGACAGACACACAGACACACAGACAGACACACAGACAGACAGACACACAGACCAATGAAAAAAAATATGTTTTTTGGGATCAGGGGACTGTAAAACGTGAAGATCTGTTGAAAACTCAATTTCGAATTTTTGGGGTGAATCCAATACTTCCTTTATCGTAAACGGAAGTAAAAATGTATAGAGACACTTAAAGATAAGGTTATATAAAATAGTGTCTACAGATAAAGGCAGACTCAAAATTTGGAAAATACTGCAAAAATCTTCAGAGAGAAAAAGCTATGTAAATGAAAGATGAGAAAGAAGGCATAATGAAGAATAAGAAGCTTATATGGAGAGGGAATGATAATACAATTTGTAAATGTCTGGCAAATAAGGTAGTTGGAACATTTGGGGAGGATGGAAGACACACATGACAAAAACGATTCTGGAAAATAGAATGGCGCTAAAAAGACGAAGATGACCAAGAAATAAATGGCTGGATGTTTTGCAAAAATAGGTACCTACATACTTTATGGTAAGGAGCGAATCTATTGGATTTTTTATTTTTTAAGTGCAGGCTCATATTCTCTCGTAAATCACACTGTAGAATACCATACATAAAATGAATGAAATTTTATGAATTCATCGTAAAAGTACTACAGAACAGATCATTTTTAAGTGGTTAAACCCCTCATTCAGTTTTTACATACCTGGTAAAGCTACCAAATGTTTATTTTGCTCTGCTTCAGATGGCTGCTCTGGTACGGTACTAAATCTAATCTTGATATCCTGTTCCTCCACAGTTTCGCCACTATCTATGTCATCACAGTCTAATACACTGCACAAATCTCCATCATCTTCCATTTTATTATCTTCCACAGCAAATCCTAAGTCCATCGTGACATCCAGTTCCTCCACAGTCTCGCCAGTATCTGTGTGACCACAGTGTAAGTCGCTGAATAAATCTTCAACATCATCTTCCATTTTAATATCTTCCTCCACATATCCTACCATTATTCCCCATATGTCTCCCTGAATTACGATGTCTTTGTTACTTTCAGTCTCATCAACTTGAATGGCAGAACTTCTAATTCAACAGTTGAGCAAATTTCAATGAAAGCATCCTCCAATTCGTTAACAGAAAGGGCAGAATTCGTTAAATGTTCTATTTCTATGTTAAGAGCTGGGTCATTTGCAACGGAAGCATCCTCCAATCTATTAATAGAAGGGGCCGAGTTCGTTAAAGGTTCTATCAGTAATTCAACATTTGAACAATTTGCAATCGAAATATCATCCACTTCGGTATTAAAAAGATTTTCCGCTATCTTTTCCATTTCGTTCAAGGATAAATTGTCAGCCGGTTCAACCCAGCTCATAGTCGGCCTGCCGTTTGTATCGCCTCCTACTGGTGCCTTCATTACTGCTTTAGAATCATTTCCTGATGAATGAGCTGTAGAAGCAGCTGCAGCTTCAGCATTCGAATATTCAGGTTCAGCTTTAATCAAGACTTCATACTCTATAGAACCAGGAGGATCACCTAGGCTACTTTGTTCTTTATTACCGGAATGGGGACCCATGGTCGTCAAATTCGTCGTTTCGATTTCAGACGGTGCTGTGGAAGTGCTCTGTTGAAGGTCTCTTTGTGATTTCCCAGTTTTTATTTTGCAAATATCCTCAAATTCCTTACAGGACTGATTTCTGCCATCCTTCGTTTTAAGATTTTTGCGGCTCCATTCTTTTTGAAGCCACAAATTTGTGTCCTCTAATCGCGTCAAGCAAAGAATGGGTTCTTTTAGAGGCAGCTGCTTCTTTATGGCCATAGTGCTGAAACTCGATGGCACTTTTTGCTTGATAGTTAAACCTGAAACTTCTATTGGCTTACTTTTAATTTCGCAATCCTCAAATTCATTACTAGATCTATTCTGCTTGCGATTCAATGGACTCACACAAAAGAATGGGTAACGGTCAGCTGCTTTTTTGTGGCAAAACCTGATGTTGTTGGAGGCATTTTTAAAGGTACATTCATTTTCTTTCAATTGTGCGTCAGTATCATCGCAGCAATTTTTCTTGCTTCTCACATCGTGTCATAGCACTTTTAAAAAACCTTTCAAAGTCACCATTTTTCACGATTTCTTAGTTTTGGTTTCTACTATAGCTCTATGAAGGGAGTCTTTGCAATGAGTTTTTCTCAACGTCTTTTCTGGGTAAATTCATTAGGGGTTTCAGTGTTGTAATTATTGATTGCTGTAGTTATTTGTATATTTTGTCGATAGATTTCCGAAATTGTAGAATCCATTTCTAATTTTTTTAACAGCACGGTTGACTGTCTTCTACCGCTTAGTTTGTCATCAGTTTTCTTTGGAATCCATTATTAGTCAAATTACTACTTTAACTTTGTATGCAAAATAATGCCAAATGGTAAAAAACTTACTTCTATAACTATTGTCTTGGATTTGAGATGTTTTGTACTACTGTCAGATTCTGATGCGAGTAGATTTTAAAGTGCTAATTTTAGGATTCATACTCTCATTGGCTTCCTTTTGATCTAAAAAGTCATGTTAGTTACTACTCTGAATGCTTTAATATTTTGAACTTTATTTAAACGACTTACCAAATTATGTGAAGTCAGACACAGTAATAAATGCTGGAGGGTCAGCAGCTGATGTAAATACTCATAATTTCCTAGTGCGTTGTGCTAGAAAACAAATGAAGGATTGTGTGTAAAAACTATGTGTAAAAATACAGATAACTTAAATAGTAACAAAACTGTTCAGTTGTATTTCAGCAGTGAACTATCACATTTAAATTATAAGAACACAAAATTCTTAAAGATAATCGTACGGCAGTTTAAATTAGAATTTTCACACAGGAAACTGTGGATTAAATCAAAGGCGAATTATATTATTTATCGCCTATTGCAGGGACATGACAATAGACGTCAGTGAAATATTTGTTACAAAATAGGATAGGAGATTTGGCAACGCTGATCGTAGACCAATTTTTGTACTGTTTATTTATAAAAATGTCTGTTGAAATGTGGCATGTGATTAAATATTAATGTGTGTTACCGTCAATTTTCGCTTTACTGTATTCTCGATATTTTGTTAGCGTCAATTTTTCGCTTTACTGTATGTTCGATATTTTTCGAATTGCGTCCGGATATTGCGCATTTTTTATACGCCGCCGTTGCACATTGTTGAACGTTCGCGACGCGAAAATTTGGCATCTTGTCCCGGCGTTCGATCGAATAAGGTCGTTAGAAGTTTTTGACGCGGTTCGAGGTCGCGACTTTGTAGAAGGTGCTTATTGATGTCTAGGCACTTCTCACCCTTTGGTTAGGGGATTTGTACCCGTATCGACATTCCTCTGAATATAAATCTGGAGATACTGCCTGGTGCAGACTTTTTTTGGCGTCAAAACTTCCCGAGCAAAACATTTGGGGAATTTAGTGTGAGTATGACCGTTTTTCAGCCCCTTTTCGATTGCCCGCTAACGTTTATTTCAATAATTTAGTCCCCACCACGTTATGGGTCCCAAATACAAACTTCGAGAACCCCGACTTGCGGCCCGATGCGATCTGTGATAGCGTTATCTCGGCGCGCTTAATTGACGAGCTACTGTCCTCTTTTGGTGAGCCATCAAACCCACGGAAGCCCGTTCCTGCGATGTTATCAACGCTAAGACAGCCTCGCACCAGCTCAAGGTAATTTTGCTGCTCTATTAATTGTGCTTGCGGTAGCCAGCGAGTAACCCTGGCTGTACGCGCTTATGTGCCTCAATCGATGGACTGCCGAAAGTAATCTGTTTCTAAATTAAGATTAGCGCGATATACCAGCGCGAGATATTTATATCATGGTCTGGACGCATCACTTTAATCACATATTTTAATCTGTAAAGTACGAGGCTTCCCCTCGCCGTAGCTTTCACTTTAGCTACGAATTGTGATATTAATTGTTACATGTACCACGCTATAGAAATTCCTGGGGCGGTTGCCCGCTTGTAATTTACAATTTTATATTAACGTCACTCATCGGGAGCTTCCAGGAATTTCCCCTGTTTTGATGATTTGGTGTTTTAATTGGCCACACCGTTTGTAAACAAGGATCCTTGGGGCATTTATATGCTTTTATATCGGCCCTAAACTTTTACTTATATGTATTTTATTGTGTTCGGCTTTACGAGTGAATAAAACGTCTCCCCTGCACTTCATTGTTTGACTTCAGTTTTGCGCCGTTTTATTTAATCCACAGTGTTCCAATTAGCTGTAGCGTAATTTATCAATCGCTGAATTAGGGGGTTATCTCTGTGTTATCTTTTTTTGTTATCCTTTAAATTGGTGGCGCCATTCCCCCCCATCTAATGAACCCACGGCCGTCTTCGGCAGCAGCTGATCGGCGACCCCTAATTAGCGATTGGCCTAGGCATTGACTGAGTGAGGCAATTTGGTGCTTTGAATGCTGCTTCGATTCGTTGAGCAATTAACGTAAGTATTATTCTACCACCCCTTTTTTGTGCTTATAAGGGATAACATATGTTGGACTGCTCTAAGTTTGACGAAATACATTTATTTATATTACTGTACTGTTCGTGATAAGTGCAAGAAAAATTGCTGCTAGAATTCATGGGGTTTATTAAGTATTTCACTGAGGTAAGTAACAAACTAACCTCTATTTAGGGCATTTCTTGTAACTTTTAATTTTATATTTAGAATTCCACGAAGACGCTGTGTACCAACCACAACAGTACCTTAAAAGAACAGCGTATGCAAACGCTAACAACATTTTCTTTTCAAATGAACGAGATCCAAAAGAAAGCATGGCTTCGTGCAACAGCACGAGAACGTTGGACCCTAACAAAAAGTTCTGTCGTGTGTGAAATACATTTTAATGGAAAATACATTTGAAAACGTTAGAAATGAGAGTGGGGAAATGCAGAACTGTTTGCTGCATTACCCTTGATTAGCTGACAAAGCTCTCCCAAGCGTATTTCCAAATTTACCAACATATTGTCATCGAAAGCGCCTCAAGAAAGGACAAATCCTGAATGTAGAAGAAGACAAATATTGGAAAGACATGCACAAACAGTGAAAGTGTTTTTAAGTGATGACACCAGCAGTTTTTTGAAGTTTATGGAACAATTTGCGTCACACAAATTTAGATGTTACCAAGCAGATAAGTTTATTATGTTCAAATAAGATTATTTACAGCTGTAGCACCATATTTTTGCATATATGTTGTACCCTCAATCAGCAGTGGTGTATAGAAAGTTACAAACTTTAAAATAATTACAGAAATGTTCTTTTATACATATGTTACATAGGTTAGGTTGTTTTATTTTTATAAATATACTGTTACAGGTTTGTATTACTTGACTACGTAAATAAATGTCACCATTACAGAAGCTATCTTTAGTTAATTACAGAATAAAATTTGATAAAGAGTGAAACTGTGCTCTTTAAAGCAAAATTATTTCAAATGGGAGTATTGTAATTTAGGACTACCAACTACCAGAGATGCAATGTTGCCAAGTCTAACAGCATGGCTTGTAAGTGTGTGACAAAACACATGGTAACCTCTATTATAGAAAACATTCCTCCAATTATCATAACCTCGGTGAATCTGATAGTGAATCACAGTATGAAGAAGAAGTTGATAACAAATGAAAGCCAACATTAAACTGCAACATAACTCATTTTGGTCTTTAAATTTTTTAAAAATTAGAACCAATGCATTTATTAACTCTTTGTATTTGTATCTTTTCCCAAATAGTTATTCCATAAATGTGACTTTTGTGCGGCATTTTAGTACCTACTGTTATAATTTTATGAAATAGAAGTTTCAAAAAACTAGCTAATAGTCAGCAATCTCATTTAAGCTTGTTCGATAACGTCACTGTAATGTTGATCAGTTCGTTACACAAATGACACAAACAATTGACAAATGATTGATGGCTATTTGAGGCAAGAAATAAATTGACATATTTTTTGTACAACCAAAAAAGCCTTTGAATTTGAGCGGGGTATTTGAATATCACCAATAACAAAATGCAGCTTGTTTTAATTACTTACTATATCTGTTCGACTTCCCCACTATAGAAACCTTTGACTAATTTCTGTACTACACTTTTTCATTTGTAATTCAGAAAGTGTAACTTGTAATTCAGATTACTAAATTGTAATTCAGAAATGAAGTGACGACCTTTATGTAGAATTACTATGTAGTATCCAGGACGAGTGTAAAGTTTTCAACCAATTTAATATTTATAGTAGTTTATTTCTAAAAAAAAATTGTTGGCAAAGTGATTAACACAGAAGACCCTTAGTAAGAGCATATAATAATGACTTGAGTTCTATGATGAAGCATTTTACAGTTAATTTACTTCCTACTAAACAATGACAAAACATTAAAATCAACCTTCCAATGATTTTTTTAAATATTACCAATTTTGCACACATTCTGTATACAGGTGTTTGGTAAAGGATGGGACACAGATTAGTCATAGATTCCTTACGTTATAATAAATTGATTAAACCTAACATACCTTAGTACAAAGTCCTTTCAGTAAGAAGTTATAGGGCCTTGAAGTTCAATTTTTAATTTTTTATTTTTTTTTAATTTCCACAATGTAGAGATATCGATTTGAATTTTGGTATACCTACGTACTATTATGTACGGCACTAATAGGAAAAATTTCATAAACTATATTTAACTGTAAGAGGCACTTTACCTATCTTTCAAAATTTTCAAACCGTTTGCCTTAAAATGCCTATCAAAGGTTTTTTATTATCATTAAGACATGCAATTATCGTGGCCATGATCACACAAACAATGGGTAATGATTGTAATCTAGTAAACAACAACAATAAATCAATTAATGACATTGGTGACATCAGTTTTTTGTCTTTTGCGCTTACGAAAATGCTGCGACATAACGAACCTATCAGCATTGGAGAATTCGTTATGTAGCGGCATTTTCTTAAACATAAAAAACAAATTTTTATGTCACTAATGTCATTAATTTATCATTGTTTTTTACTAGATGACCATGTGCAGTACATAATAGTAAGTATGTATACCGGATTTCAAATCGTTATCTCTACATTTGTGGAAATTAACAAAAAAATAAAATATAAAAAATTGAAGTTCAAGGCCCTATAACTTCTTACTGAATGGACTTTGTACTAAGGTATATTAGGTTTAATCAATTTATTATAACGTAAGGAATCTATGACTAATCAGTGTCACATTCTTTACCGAACACCCTGTATATGTATCTATATAGTAAAAGTCGTCCCTCGGTTTCTGAACTAGGTACAATTTACACTTTCTAAAGTCGAATTTACCAAACTGTGAATCATCTACAACTTTAGATGTGCTTAGCACACATTTCTGTACTGCCACTTGTATTGGTGAAAACTGCAACCGTATAACTTAAAGCATAATAAAAGAGCCGTTTAAATTTCGTGTTCATGTTTTGTTACAAAATTTATTTTTTCGACGACTGACATCGAAAGTAGATTTTTCTCACTGTCATTTGACAACAGAAAGTTGACATTTGCCGCTGAGCGTGCGATTTCATCTTTTTGCCGCTCGCCGAGCGTTTTGGGTTTCCCGCGTGAACAAAATAGGTAGCCACGTCCGAATGTTTCCTTGACAACGCCCGTCATTTGTGGAAATAATCGCGTCACATGTCATATAGACTGCGCGAGTAATGTTAACTTGATTGTCAATTAATTTTTGCGATAAAACGAAATTTGATATTTTCCTTTAATAATATGCTCAGTCGTCGAAAAAATAGTATGTATGTTTCGAGCTAAAAGTGCGCTTGCCGCTTTTGCATGATTGCTGGTTTCGACTTCGTCTCAACCAGCAATATTCATGCGCAAGCTGCAAGAATGCACTTTCAGCTCTTAACATACAATATACTATTACAATTTACTTTCTTTTCTTGGTCAGACTTCCTAAATAGTCATGCCAATTGCATTTTACTAGATACTGACAATAATTCAACTACCACGATGTCTATTATTTATAATTTAAAAACCAAAAACTTTGGAAATGTATTTTACTTTGAATAAAAAAATGTACAATTTTCGAACAAGCTTTATATTGTACATTTTAAATTACGGATTTGCAGTTGCAAAACAATGTTATTTACATTTATATAATTAAGTGAACTGATTGTAAAATAAATTTTCCTTATAAGCAGTTTTGGTTATCTTGTAGTGTACGTCGCCCACTTTGAACTACCGTTCCTAGAGCCAGTAATGCAGATGGAATTGAAATTTGACGATATTTTTTGTACAAAGGTATGAATTTAGGTTAGCTGCAATTTAAGGTTTGTGTGTACTTAGTACAAACATTCTGCAATGTATAAAATGTGTGTAGACCGTAACCAGAAGGTTAATTCATCTCTCCTTCCCATATTACCGACTCTATGAATTGTAGTTCAAAATGGGTGACGTACACTACAAGATTACCGCAGTTTTATTCGAAGTTCCTTACCTGTATGAGTTTGGATATGTAGCGCAAAATGTGAGTTACTTTCAGTTCAAGTTTGGTACCGATTACTGGTCCTTCAACTTTAATGCTGCTATTTGACAATGTCCATATGCTTTACCTCAGCCACGTGAAAAAGTGTCGTCGCATTTATCTGCTGTAAGTGCTTCCTAATCTGCATTTCAGTTTAAAGCTATGTGCAGAACTTATGGCTATAGAACATTGGTTTCATATTATGGCATTTGGAACGGTGTCTAAGTTCTAAAAAAATACAGTAGTCTTCAACAATTCTAGGGTAACTATATCATTACAACTTACGAGCTCTGGTACACTTTCGATCAGTTTTATTGTCAATGGTTACTGAGCTATTCTGCGAGTCAGCACAGTTCAAATACAAAATTGGATAATCAGGTCCAATATTTTGTACACAAATTCTGCAGATTTACACTGCCCTTTTTCTAATTTGATTGCTATTTTCTGTTGCATTTGCTTTTGAAAATGTTAGTTACATTAAGGTTAAATAATATTATGTTTAAACGAACTACTACGACAAACGTGGCCTACTGAGTATTCAGTATCGATAAATACGTGGAAATTACAATGGAACCAAAATTATACAGATTTTTGGTGGATAATGTGAACCTACGCAATGAAATGAGCTTGAATATAGTTTTTCGTACACTAGCATTGAAATAGCTACTTTTCCGTACAATTTATTAATTAGAAAGTGTAACTTTCTAATAAATAAATTTTACGGCAAATTCAGATGAGGAGATAAATTTATTATTCCGTTTTGTATGCTAGTGTACGAAAAAATATTGTACGAAACTCATATGAAAGTGGCTTTTTTCCATACTCGTCTCGAAATTCCGGACTCTGCCTAACGGCCTCTTCCGGAAACATCTCACTCGTAATGAAAAGCTCCACTTTCTATACTTGTAACGTAAATTACTATTTTCTACTAATGACATTGAAATCAGTCATTTTGACATTGAGTCCGGTGAAATTGAAATGTTCCGACTACCGGGGTTTCAAACTGTTTGACGTTCAATTGTTGACAAGAGAAATGTCACTTTATGTCTAATTTTTTCTAAAGTGCATTCATTTGTTAAAATTTCTGAAAATTCGTAGAAAAAATAGTATGTGCAACTCGTGATTGATAACATTTCAACGTTTCGAGTAACTTTTTTCAACTCGCTTCGCTCGTCAGGGCCGGATTTAAGATGTGGGTGGCCCGGGGCCCAATTTGGGTGGGAGGCCCATTGTTTCAAGGTGTTGCAATATGTAATGCAAAAACACGAAATGAAACGAACACAAGTTTATTTACAAAATTTATGTACGCAGAAAAATTCAGTTAAAATTATTCAATTTTTTCATTAAAAAGTATAGTATAACATAACACATAAATATATTACAAATCAGCGAATGAATAATGTTATAACTTATAACCATTACAGTACAGGCACTTTCCTTAATTTTCGTGCTGCAAAATCGCTGATGATGCCACTAAAGTCCAATTCACGCACTATATCTGACTGTTAACATAATGCAATTTGTGTTTTTCAAGTAAAAACATACAAAACATTTAATTGTGAATAATTATAACTGGTGTAAATTAGTAAATTATCAGTCATTGTAACTAAATTTAATGTGCATTACTATTTTGTTGGAAGAACGGGCCAGTTCACCAGTACAATAACTTTTTTATGATTTTCAATAATTTTAACTAATTTAAAATATAGAGTTTGATTATTACATTTCATATCAAGCTAGAGAAGTAAGACAGAATGTATGGAAATTTTTGTTAAATGTTCCCTATCATTCTAAACAGTTCACAGCAAAGAGACATGTATTTTTCTCCTTTTTGTGATATTTACCCCTATATTGGTGGGAGGCCCACTCTTGGTGGGTGGCCCAGGGCCCGGGCCCCTTGGGCCCACCTCTTAATCCGGGCCTGTCGCTCGTTGAAAAAACCGCTCTCAACGTTGAAATTTTATTTCAACCTCTTGTCCCATAATATACTATTATCTACGACAGTGTGTCAATTGCCTTTTAGTTGGCAGTTTTAAGTTTGTAAAACGATTGTTTAATAACATGTTTTCATTAGTTTACGTCGTTAATAGCAACGTACTTAAAAAATTTCATTAGGCACGTAGTTAGTAGCAACGTGTTTTAAATTTTTTTTTATTATGCCTGCATCAGAATCGCCGTTTAAAGCACGCCTGAGCGTGCGAATACAGGCGATTAAAGCTCGCCGAGCTTTAAAGGTTGTCAAGGAAACGACTGACTGCAACAACGGACATGGACGCGACAAAAACGTAAATAATTCTCGTAACTATAGTAGCAATATTATTATGCCCTCTCGATTTATCACGACAAAAATTATTTCTAAGTTTTTAGTGCGTAATTTATTTCCAGTATTGGAGGTATAATCAAAAATAGCGTAAAGTATTCGTGGATAACTGGTCTTTAAAACACTTGCTCTGTTTCGAGCACTCCGGCTACGCCGTCGTGCTCGAAAACTCGCGCGTGTTTTAAAGACCTTGTTATCCACTCATACTTTAATATACTATAAAACACTCAAAATTAGGACCGGTTGCTAGTACTTAATTCTAATTGACATGTAAAATATTTTTTATATTTACCGTATCTTTTAGATTCTATCGTAGATAAAATATTGTACGATACACATGCGTAAAGCATCTTTAGTCACTCGTGGGGCTTAAAACGCTCGCTCACTCGCGTTTTAACTCTACCCTACTCGTGCCTAAAGAGTAGCTTTACGCACTTGTATCGTAAATTACTATTTTCTTCAAACGTCAGTAAAAGTGACAACTTATATGACTTGGTTGACAAGGTAAATGCGTTACTTTTATGCCTAGGCATAAAAGTGATTACTTTTACCGTAGGATATGTATTACTTCTATATTGCTAGCGCCTGTAAGTGGAGAGGTCACAACGTAAGTGCGACAGACAACCGACTACGACTCGTCTACGTACTTGGTGAGCTGTGCGCAAGCGTCGTCCGCTAGGTGGGAAAGTGAACCGTACGGTAAAGTTTAAAATTCGCTTCTAAAGGCGGCTTCGAATTCTCAGGCATGCGCACGAGACGCGTAGTGCTGAAAGTGACTGAGACTATGTCGGCGCCGTAAAAGTCTCGCCCGTTCCCACACCCTACTAGCAATATAGAAGTAATACATATATGAGTTTTACGCCGGCACCGGCGGAGTTGTTAGCACATATACTAAAAGTAAGCAGCTGATTTCACTTTTAGCCATATGTAATACTTACTATATTGCTAGCGGCTATGAGTGGGAAACTCACGGGGGAAGTGAGACAGACGCCCAATGGGGAAGTGGTCAAGTTTATTCGCTTCTAAAGGCGGAGTTCGAATTCCCACGCATGCGCACGAGACGCGTTATACTCCAAGTGAGACTATGTCGGCGCCGTAATGTTTTCGGGCGTTTCGAGGCCCTACTAGCAATATATGTATAATACATATATGCTTTTAGCACGCTGATGTATAAAACGTCATTTTTAGTTCAACAAGCAAGTGCTAAAAGGCCTACTCTTTTAGTAGTGGTCGTAGAAAAACTATAGTGTATAGGGGGATCAAAAATAAACTTTATCTACGACAGTGTGTAAAATTGCCTTTTAGCTGGCAGTTTTAAGTTTGTAAAACGACTATTTAATAACATGTTTTCATTAGTTTACGTCGTTAATAGCAACGTGCTTAAAAAAATTCATTAGACACGTAGTTAGTAGCAACGTGTTTTAAAATTTTTAAAACACTCAAAATTAGGACCGGTTGCTAGTAATTCTAATTTACAAGTAAAATATTTTATATATTTACCGTATTTTTTGGATTCTTTCGTAGATAAAATATTGTACGATACACATGCGTAAAGCATCTTCAGTCACTCGTGGGGCTTAAAACGCTCGCTCACTCGCGTTTTAACTTCAGCCCACTCGTGCCTAAAGAGTAGCTTTACGCACTTGTATCGTAAATTACTATTATCGCAGGAGTCATTAAAATTAATTAAACTTTCATAATCTGTAGTATGTTTTTTGTTGACATAGAACTGTCAATTTTTTTTAAGTTTAAAATTTACTTCCAACATCTTGTTTAACTTATTCACATGTTATTTGAATGTTACCTATCAATTGAATGTATAAATTTGGTTTAAATTGCATAGTTTTGCTAATTTGTGCAGCTTATTAGACTGTTGAAGCTACATGAACTAATAATACAATTAAGTGTAATTCAAATGTAGTGTTATAAAGTGCAGTGTAGACGGTCGTCATATATTTCATGGACTCCCGCGATCCTAGTTTATTTATGATCTCCCTGTGTCGCATTTCACTCTCTATGTTCAAACTATTCACCACCAATCTGTATACAACATGCCTAAAATGGTACGGAACACGGCAATTCCATGAGTTAGAAAAAGTTCAAATACTATTTGCCGTAAGAGTAGCCGAAATAGAAAATGCAATAGGTATTTACTTTGATAGCTGTACAACAAGTAGCCATTGTACCTACTTGTTGCCTAGCTACCGAAGTCATTATTGCATTTTCCATTTCAGTTATTCTTGTGGAAAATAGTATTTGAACTTTTTCTAACTCATGGAATTGCCATGTTCCGTACAATTTTAGGCAACCTGTATAACAGCAATGAGATAACATGAACAAGAAAATAGAATGCATTGCTTGAACAAACACCTGAGTAGGCTTGACGCTTATTTTAATTGTGATATATGTCAACTAACATGCCTACTACATATTTTTTGTATGGTTGTCTCTTTCTTACTCAAGAATTCTATTTTTTTGTTCATATTATCTCATTGTTGTTATAACATGTAATTTAAAAAAAAAGTTAATGAAACAATGCCAAGGAAGAAAAAGATAGACATAAGCTGTATGTGCAGTATTGATTTAGAACGTAGGTTATTTTAATTAATATAATTGTCACTTTATGTCACAAATTACGACGGGTTTGTCCAATATATTTGGAATCACAATCAGAGCATATCATTTCGAAAATTCCAAATTTTAAAGTCTTATGTTTGGTCTATTGGCTTCCCCAACAAATTTCGAATATTGTTGTTCGTTTGTTGTTCTCTAGGCCCTTTGTAGCCGGATGAAATGAAATTTTGATAAACTTTTCGTTGATTCCTTGACTTCTAAGATGGATCAGAGTTGTGGAATTTTGAACGTGCAATTTTGTTTTTTGTTTCCTAATCAAATTGTCGATAATTTTCGAAGGAAAACCATTGTACACAGAGTTTAAAATTTTATTTAGGTCATACTAAACCACCTTTAGAAGATATAGTTGCCGGCATTAAAAGTTCAATTGCCACATTACAACAGTCTAAAGTCTAAACTTGAACAATAGAACAGGTAAAACCACCGAATCGATTAGAAAAAACCATGAACTTATTAAGGAATTTTATCTATAGGCTGACAAAGGTAATAAGATTGTTATTAAGAATAAACAGGACTACTTTGATAAAATAATTACATTGCTTAACAATGGGCCCTACAACTATCTTAAAAAGACTGCCCTAAGGAGAATGATTGTTAAAACACAGAACGTGATGAAATTCTGTTCCACATTTATTACTCCAGCTTTTAGATATAAGCTGACTCATTCTATTCCAGAAATTCGAAAAATGTGTTGTTTACCTAAGACACAAAACCAGGTAAAACGGCGAGACCTATTGTTTCTGGTAGTAACTTTTACCAAAAACAATAGGTCTCACCGACGATTTGGAAAAGATCGTATCTTTATCGTGTTTAGTTTCTCTCCAAGGGTAGTAAAAATTACAGCTTAGCTGTTGAAATACCTACGTATTTAGAGATTGTTAAATATTTGTGTGGTTAGGGGTTTCAACAAATTGTGATTGTTTTCAAAACAAAGTGGCTGCTTTAAATTTCTTATAGTGCATAGGCTGCCAACCTTTCCTTTAAACAGAGATCGGTATAACACCGAACTTGTAACCATAAAAAACATGGCTGTGTACAATGTGTACAATTTCCCATTTAAAATTACCGACTATTTGATTAAAAATTAAAAACAAAATTGCACGTTCGAAATTCCACAACTTTGGTCAGTCTCAGAAGTCAATGACCCAACGAAAAGTAGGTACAACAAAATTCCGCATCATCCCGCTGCACAGCGCCTAGAGAAAATATGTAAAGATTGAAGCTACATAGTTCAAACAACAATATTCGAAATTTGTTGGGAATATAAAAGACAAATTTAAGACTTTAGACTTTAGAGAAATCTGGAATTTACAAAATGAAATGATCCCATTGTAATTCTAAATATATTGGACAAAAACGTCGTAATTTTGTCACTAGGCGTAAAGAGCATATAGCTCATTTTAGATTCAACAGATTTGAAGAATCTAGTATTGCCCAACATATTGCTATGCTCTCCACCTTTGCTGATGCTATATCGTTTTTTTAATTTAACTAGCTCGGGTAGAACAAAGACTATATATGCGTGTATGGTATTATTTTTAGCTGAAACAAATATCTTTTATATAAATGATTGATTATTGAGTTTATTAATTTTTGCTAGCTCCAGTAGAACAACCACTCTCAAATCAGGTTAGGTTCATGTATTATGAAAATTATTACACTGGATAAGTAGTTAACTAATACAATAAAAATTACTTTAAAAAATATGACAGTTCTACAACTGTGAACGTCAGAAATTATGAAAGTAAAAAGTCAGTCGAAATCATATTTGATATAATTCTTATCATTTTAAAACATGGAAAATGTAAGTAGATCCTTCAAATATCTTATTCACTTTATTATAACTTATTACTTTTTAGATCCTTTAACAAATACCTGCAGTTACTTCACCAAGCACTCCGATCAGCCTACTCGTTAAACTAAATGTGAGCCGTCTGCTTACAGATGTTCCAGAATGCCCATGCAAGCACAGCTCCTTAACTAATTGGAACACCCGTCGTTCTTAATTGCTCCTTATGTAGTTTCAAAGTGAACACCAACACTGCAAGCTCCCGGTCTGCAGGAATCGCCTTACTTTTAACTGCGTATCAACTGCCTCCAAGTCCAACTCAAGTATAGATGTAATTAACTACCAGTGACTGCGATGCCCTTTATCCAAATACGACAGGATACTTCTCACTTCGAACAAGAAGCTCGATGAGGTCCACCACCAGTAAATGCAATGCCTTTTATCCAATTCAGATGTAACCAACCAACAATAAACTCAGTACAGCATCCTCTAATCCAGTTTAGGTGTAAATGTCGAAAATGAAACGTGGACTTCCCATTATCAAATCTGGAAAAGACTATTTTGGATATTGCAGCAGTTTGTTTAAAAATGTACTTTTCCTTCATCTCGTTAATTTACTCTTTAATACCCCCTTTTATACCAATTAGATAGATAAAATCATTTAATAAAAGAGTTTTTATTTTCAAATTTTGCTTTTTACACGTGTACATTTTAGAATCAAAATTATTGTTATTTTTAAATTACAATTCACCATAGTAATATAGTTCATCCATTTTTTTAAATTAATACTCCTGGATTACATATTAGTACAATTTATTCATATTTGACATTTTAAATGACTTTCAACTAATTTTTCGACCTTTGCCTTTTACCTTTATTCAAACAATCTTATAGTGTATTTTAATTGTTATCTAATATCAATTATGACTTGAATTCTGATATTACCAAACACCTATCTTTACTAATTCAAACATTATTTAATCCTTACGTTAGAACCTTTCTGTAAAAATCTTAATTGTATTACTGGATTTGAATTTTAGTCTGTAATTTATTAAATCAATGAATAATTATGCTGTTCTTTTACTACTTAAATTCACATTTGTACGTTTTAATAATTAGGTATATTTATTATTCTATAAATAATCCTTAGGTATTATTAACTTTCACAACAAACTATCTGTCTTCGGATGCTATCACTACAATATTTACGAAACGAGTCATAGTATTACGGAAACTGACCTAAAAATTGTAAACCATTGCACAAAGATGGTGGACCCATTCCTCACTCTGATCTTTACGCTCTATTGAGGTTGACATTAATTGGTCGCTTAGAACATGCCCTTCAGGTCAGACAGAATAAATAGCGTTAGAATGTGCTGGAGTTCTGACTTTCACTGGTAAGAGCATATCTTCGACCAACTTTGTCATATTAGTTTCTTTCCAAGGCTACTGACTATCGCCATTTAGCTGTCGAAATATGATGTTTAGCTGTTATTAAATATTTGTGTGGTTAGGGGTTGTTAACGAATTGTGTCAGATTCAAACCACAGGCTCCAGCAGTGTTTTATGTAAGGGGCATGGTCTAATCCCTTAAAGCTGGAGTATCCCACTGCCATGCAACGGCACGACATTCGATTTATTCATTTTGCTCTTTTGGGGTGACTCTTCACCAGACTTCATAAAAGACTACATTATAAATTGTGCAGTTGGTTTGCAAATTGGTATGCAATATTTGAAGGCATTCTCAATAGAGAACTTGTAGCTAAACAAGAAGGTGCCTAGTCCTGGAACATAAAAATGACCCCTCGTATCACTGATGCCTTTAAATCTCAAAAGAATATCATAATACATGTGCAACTGCAGAACAAAAGAAAATTCCATTTGTGACAACAATCCACGAGCGTTGGCCTTTTTTCGCCTCTTTCATTTTCGTTGGGAGACATTGTGCAATATAACTAAAATCGCCTACAATGTCTTTTTAATTACTAAACTAGCGCGAATTTGCTTTGTCCAACATGTCAAATAAATTTGTTTTAGCTTAACTGGTTTTTTGTGTGGATAAATTTATTTCTGAGTTTTCATATAAATTCAATGTGTAGATATGCCGCAACCTCAATAAAAAACAACTTTTCTAGCAACAAAAAAAATCGTCGGCTTCTTTTACACATTTACATGCATCTACTAACATGATAACATGAAATGTAATGTATGATTGAAGCAGTATACATAAATTGCTCGGGGGTACCTGTTTCTGAAACGATGATTGAACTCCGTTAAGGTAGATTCAGACTGGCGATAGCGGTGCGGTGACGGTGCGTTAGCGGAGCGGTCCCGAAACCGCTCAGCAATCACTCTGCACGTTTTTAATAAATGATTGGATTCAGACTGACATCGGCGCGGAAGCTGAGAGGTAGCGACAAGCCTGCGACAATAGCGCGGTAGGCTCTCGGGGCGGTATCGATCGATCGAGGAGCGATTTTTATGAAGAAACCTGGCAGTTAGATAAAGACACAACCATAATTTAGACCGAAATATGCAGTTCAGTGACGTTCGTAGTTGCAAGCAGGTGTGATTGTGCTAATATGGAAGAGCAGCTGATTCAACTTGTTGCAAATAGCTCTACGATTTAAGTCTACCAGCATATTCAAACACGAAACTGAAGGAGCAAATATGGGAAAAAATTGCTACAGAATTAAATTTAAAAAGTAATTAGCCTATTTATAATATAATTAGTACAAAAAAGCAACATCAATAATTGACATTTTAATTATAAGTAAATATGTAGTACAACAGGTGTTAATGCATTTTTACTTACATTTCAAAACTCAAAATTTTTACCAACATGTACAACTGTGCAATAAAATTAATCACACACGGCTAGTGATGTGGGTCGGGTAAATACCCAGTGGGTAGGGTATTTATAAATGGGTATTTACCCCTGCCCCGGGTAAATACCTAACAACTGGGTATTTATAAAATTTGTAATATTTAGAAAGCTAAGCTAACTTTTACTCACCTAACAATATTATTTAGACTGCACTGGTATATATTATGTACAGCTTAAATATTGGAACATTGGATAAGCATGCATAGTAGCTGCAGAAGTTTACAAAAATAACTAATTAAGCTTAATAAATTGCTTTCTGATAAGTAATTGATATGACATTTTTGCAAAATTTGCAGTATTAAGCCTTCTTTATTGCTCTAATAAATTTGGTTGGCTCACTGATACAAGGGACAGTTACCACCTACACTAGCAAGTAAAATGTGGCCACAATGCAGTTTGTGGATAGCTGGCTACATTGGCAGTTTGTATGCTGTCATGTGCTGTGTGGTGACACTTAAGTTTATATTTAAATTGTAGTGTGTGTTTATCTGTATGTGGAGTGTGTAGTTGTTTTTCTGCTGTGAACTTGAGAATCAGCACCTAAATTAAAATGGTGAAACAAAAAGAGCCTGCATGGAAGTTTTTCAAAGAAAACAATAAAGGTGTAACATGCAAATACTGCTCCAAAGAGTATAAATGCGCTAATGTCAACAAAATGACCCAGCACATAAAAAAATGTTTTAAGTGCCCTGCGGATATGAAAATGGTTCTGAATCCAAACATTTGCAAGACTCCCGTCTTCAAAGCTACATCACTGATGTCTACTTCAAGGAAAATGAGACTCCAGAAATCTTTGGAAGTTGATGTGTCCGATATACAAGAGCCAGGGCCTAGTTCTAGTACTAGTCAAACTTCCTCTTTTGTATCGGTTTCATCTGGATCATGGAATGAGGGCGAACCTCGACCGCAAACCTCATGTTCACAACTAACATCGTTTGTGGACCATATGGATGCACCAACAAATGTGAGTAATGCTCAACTTTAAAATATAACTTAATTGTAAAATCCTAAACAACTTTCTCTCATTAATATAACTTGAAAACGTTAGTTTCCTTTAACATGGCTGCCACAAATCGGTTATTGAAGTTTTATCATTATTAGTAGTGTTAATGTATCCATAAAGTTGTAGTAATTAGTCTATTTGCCTATTCAATCAATAATGTGAAATGTTTATTATATTGTGTTGCAGGAAATATTAAATCAAAGCCTGGCCAAAGCTATATTCATCAGCGGGTCTCCCTTATCACTTGTTGAACATCCCTTGTGGATTGAATTTATGAAGAAAATTCGACCGTCTTATGTTTTGCCTTCACGATATCGTCTGGCTTCAAGTTACTTAGATGCTCAATATACCGAAATGCAAAGTAAAGTACAAAATCAATTAAAGGAATCAAAGAATTTACATTTACAATGTGATGGATGGAGCAATTTGAAGAACGAATCTATAATCAATTTCGTTATTTCTAAACCAGAACCCCTCTTTGTTGATTTTGTGATTTCTAAAGAAAATAGACACAAGGCAACCTATTTAGCTGAGCAGATGGAAAAAGTTATGATAAAGCATGACCCTAAAAAGTTTATGGTCATTATTGGAGACAATGCGGCCAACATGCAAGCAGCATTCAAGATATTAAAAGAAAAATATCCTAGCATTGTACCCCTGGGTTGCCTTGCTCATCTTTTACACCTGTTATGTTCAGACATTTTAGGCTGTCAATCTGTTAAGAGCTTTCTAGCAAATGTAACTGATGTTGTGAAGACAATAAAGCAAAGCCACCTCTTGCAAGCATTGTTTGATAAAATTGGAAAGGAGAAAGATGTCTCAGTCTCATTAAAATTGCCTGGAAAAACAAGATGGGGTAGCCACTTATTTTGTTTTCAAAGTTTATTGGCCAACAAAGTTGTACTTCAAACTCTTGCTGTAAGTGAAGAGGCCGCACTTCCGCAGGGGCTGAAGAAGAGACTCCTTGACGACTCTGTATTTTGGATTCGCGTTGAAAAAATGACTGATATTTATTTATTTATTTATTTTATTGGAAAACTTACAGCTAGTATACATAAATATGTAGAATCAGCAATAACTAATAGCCATTTTACAGTTTTCGCCTATAGTTAATGATATAATAATAATATTAGGCAACACAAGTTGCAGAAAAATAAAGAAAACATATTAAACTTAAATTGTTAGTTACTCTATAAAACATACTAGCTTAAGAGCCAAAGAACTCTGATGATATTCGTTTTTTTACCGAAGCAGAGTTCGTGAAGAACAAATCAAAATCATAATTTTTGTTTATTTTGTTAAATTTATCGCTAGCTCTGTGGATGAAAGAATTTTGCCTATAGCTTGTTCGTACACTGGGCGTAGACAAAAGAATTGGATTTCTTGTTATGAATACTGGAGTACACAGAGATATTTTGCTTAATAATTGAGGACAATCTATGGAGCCGTTTGCAATATTCATTAAACAAGTAATATCAGTGACGTCCCTGCGTATTGAGAGAGGCAGAATATGATGTCGCTTACACCTTGACAAATAATCAGTATCTCTAACTCGACTTTTAAATTCGATAAAGCGTAAAAACCTTTTTTGGATGTTTTCAATGCGGGAAATATAGATTTCGTATCGAGGATTCCATATTTGCGAGCAGTATTCGAGAAGGCAGCGTACATATGCACAGTAAAGAATTTTTATAGTTTTAACTTGAGAGAAGTCAGCACATGATCTCATGATAAAGCCCAGTGCTTTTGATGCTTTTGAGACGATGTGATCAATGTGCCTGTCAAATAATAATTTTGAATCGTGGATTACACCTAAGTCTTTAATGAATTCAACTCTATTGATAAGTTGGCCTTTGAGATAATAGTTAAAATTTAGAAAGTTTATTTTTCTAGTAAACGTTATACAGTAACATTTCGACACATTAAGGTCAAGCTTATTATCGAGACAATATTGATCTAGCCTGAGTAAATCGCTTTGAAGGGCAGCTGCATCCGAGGCATTATCTATACGTTTTAAGATTTTCATATCGTCTGCAAATAGTATAAATTTGGAGAAAAGAAAGCATTTTCCTATATCCAAAATAAATAAAATAAAGAGTAAAGGGCCCATTAAAGACCCTTGCGGAACACCTGAAGGGACAGTTGTCCACCCAGATGTGAAACCATTGAGTACTACTGCCTGAGAACGATTTTCAATGTACGACTTAAACCACCTGAAAAGATTTCCGTGAATACCGGCCCTATGAAGTTTATTGAGAAGGATAATGTGGTCTATCCTATCAAATGCCTTACTATAGTCCGTGAAGATTGTATCAACTTGGGCCGGAACTGCCATGTTCTCGGATATATACTCATTTGATACTAGCAGATTAGTTACTGTTGAACGCTGCTTAAGAAAGCCGTGTTGTTCAGGACTAAATATTGGTTTCATCGCTGAATATATTTCAGCATAAACGATTCTTTCGAATATTTTAGCTAAAATGCACAATTTTGATATGGGTCTATAATTTTCTATTCTGTTTCTAGAATCTTTTTTGTGAATGGGGGAGACGAAAGCCGATTTCCAAACTGAGGGCATGATGCCCTCTTTGATGGATCTATCAAAGAGTATAAAAAGAGGAACGGACAGACTATCAGCACAATTACGAATTAAAATTGGCGAAATGCCGTCGGGTCCAGCAGATTTGTTTGTGTCAATAGATTTGAGTAGTTTTAGTACTCCATCCTGATTAATTTCAACATTGGAGATGTTAGTAGGACTTATGCTAGGAGGATAATCAACTTGGATGTTATTCGTTGAATTTGTCTCCAAATAGGTGGATTGAAAGTAGGTGGAAAATAAATTACATACGCCCTCCCCCGTTTGTGCCGATTGGTCGCCATACGTCATAACAGCTGGTATTGCATTCGTATTATTTTTACGTGTGATAAATGACCAAAATGCTTTAGGGTTCTCTGAGATAGAAATTTCGATGTTTGCAGTGTAAGACTTGTAACACTGGGATTCTAGACGTTTCGCTCGTTGTTTAAGTAGAGAAAAAGTTGCGTAATCGGACAAGTTACCATAGATTTTATATTTACGGAAGTATTTTAATTTTTCTTTCATCATTTTTTTCAGAGGGGAGGTATACCATGGAGGAAACTTATCATCAAACTGCAATTTGTGTTGAATATATTTATCGCATAAATCTGAAATAGCAGAATTTAAAAAGTGTAGGGCATCGTCTATAGTTCCCGACGTCAAGTTACTTGCCCAATCGATTTTGTTTAAGCTTTCATTAATTGCCGCATAATCACCTGAGTTGTAGAAGTATTTCATTCTACATTGCTTCTTCAAAGATGGTTGACTAATCAGATCAACTTCAATCGACAAGGCTTTGTGATGCGGGTCTTCCGGTACTAACGGGTCACAACAACTACACACTTTCAAATATTCGTTAGAAAATATTAAATCTAAAATTCTGTCGTGCGCGTTTCTAATCCCATTAAACTGGTTAAAGGAGCAAAGATCAATTGTATCAAAAAAATTAGCTTGCGTTTCACCTGTTGAGTTAGAGTAAGTAAACATACCGGTGTCACTTTGCGGGGCCCAATTTATGTTCGGCAGATTAAAATCACCCATTAGGATGAACTTACTGGACGGACTAGATAAAAATATTTCGGAAAGTTTTTCAGAATAGTTTTTTAATTGTATTGCGAAGGAATTCCCCAAGTTCTGAGCACACAGATAGAGAGTACAAATGTGTAGGTCACAGGATAAGAGCGGTGGGCCCAGGCGAAAACTTATCGTTACCCAGATGTCTTCAGCGGAGGATCGCCACTCAGGCCTCTCGACCGCAGCAAGCCGCCGGTTCACGGCTAAAATGACTCCGCCGCCGAACGATTGTCCCATAGCAGCATATTTTCTGTCCCGTCTCCAAACTACATATCTATCGTCAAACAACTCCTCATTCTTGATACCGTCAATAAGCCAACTCTCGGTAATTGAGATAATATCGTAAGAATTCAGTAAAACGTTTCTTAGAAATGTAGTTGTTTTTGTACGCAGCCCTCTCGCATTTTGGTAATAAATGCTAAGAGGGAAGTTGAATGCAGTAATAATGATTAATATCTAAATAATTCAAGAATATACCATAATGAAAGATTAATAGCAGGTAATTAAAACATGGAATCCTGATAAGAACGATTGCTAAAGTACAAAGTAGCTGATATATGTATATAAGTTTGCGGCTATTAGCAGGTGAGATAGATATCTGTACTAAATTATTTAAATGAATATTATAAATTGGTGAACTTATTATGACACAACCTACGTCCAACTCAAATAAACATGCAAGAAATCCAGTAAACATTAATACTAATGCGCTTAACACTCTGACGCACCCACATATAATAGCCCAATGGTACATCAACATAAGGGGGTCTATTGCAACTGGTCTAACTGAAAACTGGTCTAAAATCGGTTAGACCAGTTCACACTTTTGCGTTCTTAAAACTGGTCTAACTGAAAACTGGTCTAAATTGAGTAGACCAGTTTACACTCTTGTGTTCTTAAAACTGGTCTAACTTAAAACTGGTCTAAATTGAGTTAGACCAGTTTACACTTTTGTATTCTTAAAACTGGTCTAACTTAAAACTGGTCTAAATTGAGTTAGACCAGTTTACACTTTTGAGTTCTTAAAACTGGTCTAAAATGAGTTAGACCAGTGTACACTTTTGCGTTCTTAAAACTGGTCTAAATTGAGTTAGACCAGTTTACACTTTTGTATTCTTAAAACTGGTCTAACTTAAAACTGGTCTAAATTGAGTTAGACCAGTTTACACTTTTGAGTTCTTAAAACTGGTCTAAAGTGAGTTAGACCAGTTTACACTTTTGTGTTCTTAAAACTGGTCTAAATTGAGTTAGACCAGTTTACACTCTT
Source organism: Agriotes lineatus (assembly GCA_940337035.1). Lineage (NCBI taxonomy): Eukaryota > Metazoa > Arthropoda > Insecta > Coleoptera > Elateridae > Agriotes > Agriotes lineatus. Next base: position 20,592 of record CALNHX010007437.1, on the reverse strand, counting down.
GTGTTCTTAAAACTGGTCTAAAATGAGACTGTAAGGAATGTAAGAAGACGAAGCGTTTCTGTGAAAGTGATATAGCGGGCCTTTAATAATAGCGGATCAGAGCCCGAATGGAGTAATGGCTTTCTTATTTATTGATTTTTGAGAGATTGAGATATGTGGTTTTATTGGGCGTAAATGGGCATGACACTTTCGTGTTTGGAGCAGCGTGATTGGATGTTCATAACAGTTTAGAAAGCTATTTACGTTTGCTTTTTGTTTAATAGGAAATATATTGCAGGAAATCGTTTGATGCCACGCGCTAATCATTAAGAAAATTGAATTATTCAATATGGTATGGCCCTCTAAAAGTAAAAACCAACAACACTGCATCAGATGATCGTTTCTTAATTTCTTTTGGCAAAGCGTGTGAGAAAATTGTGTTTAAAAAACACTGCACTGGATAAGATCCAACACTTGTACAGGGTGATCGAATTTTGGCGCCCCGGAACTAAAAGTCTGCTAAAATTTTGCAAGAATGCAAATCTTTTTTTATGCATTTCTCAGAAAATATTTCTGATAAAAATTGGTGCATGTTACTAAACTTACATTCCATGCATCGGATTTACAGATACGTTTAATATAGCGCGCTAAATCCAAATTTATGGAAAGCGACTCTAGTAAAAAATATCAAGAAATAATATTAAGAGAAGATGAGGTTTTATATCTAAATCCTGTATGACACGACGCTAAATTTTATGCAAAATTTACTTGTAAATTTTCAAATAAATTCACTGATAATTTTTTTCCAAAACACAATTTCCTGTTTGCAACGTGTGCTAAATTTGATGTTAAATTTGGCATGCGCACATACGTAGTAGCAAGTCGAAACGGTGCCCTCTTAGAGGGTATTGGTTGAAGTATACATTTGTTTTCATGTTATTTGTCGTTGTTAGCTATTTTCGGAGGTTGGGTTAGAGTATTTATCTTAGATAGGAGCGTCAACATTAAACACGCGGTTAAACAATGCTAATAAAATGCAGGTTATGTTTGTGTTTACATTCCGCGTCACGCGCTGCAGTTTAGTCTGATTACGATACTTCTGCGCATCTTTACACGCATATTTACCAGAAAATTTAGAACAAGTTCTAAATAATTTACATGAAAATTGAGCGCAAAATTTAGCAGTCAATGTTCTGTATGCAACGGTGCTTAATATTTTTATGACAAGTCAACACATCTGTCCAATAATTCAAATAGACCTATGACAATGTAGCGTTGTTCTGTTTTCAGCCAATAAAAAAAATTAGATCGACATAACCACTAGTGCTTCCAAGCGACATCATTTTTCTACATAACCACTAGTGATCCTGGCGACATAATTTTTTGACATTATCATTGTGATGACAGTTATTATAATTTTTCGTTTTGGTTGCTCCTATGGAAACGAACTGACAACAATCCAAATTTCACGTAATACATTGCTCTCAAAATGAATTTTTACAGTTATATTCGTTGAATTTTCCTTCGAATACCATTCTTAGTCAAAGTTAAGTTGAATATTTTTGCGGAGGTATCACTACTCATGTCCATTGCGCAATGGACGTTCCTGATACCACAGCAAACATATTCGACATAACTTTGATTACTCATGGTAACGTATGTCCCATCTGTTTTGAGAAAAAATATTAACAGCTATACTTCATGTTGCTTTAATTTTATATTAAATTCAAGGACAAGTAATTGTTTCTACAGCTATATTTAATAGAATTATATGCTTAATCTACGGATAATGGTGCATTTTTTTCAACTCCAACCAAATTGAAAGCATTTTTTCTATAATAAAGTACAACGGATTTTTTTTTCAAAACTTTTGGGCCATACGTTATTACAAGTGAAAATTTATGAAGTTCTAGTTATAACAAAGCGAAGTATCATCGAAATTCTTTATCGAGGTAACTTCAAAATATTTATTTCGAATAGTTACAATGTGAATAAATTTATTTTAAGAATATTAGGTCAACTCGAAGAAAATATTTTGCGGGTGTGGCCGGCCGCTGCTAAAATCTTTTTTTCGAACACTGATAAAAAATGTTGACATTTACATGACCTAAATCGGTTGTCAAAGTGATTGTTTTTTGTTCACTGGATGTAATAGCTATTTTTATATTAAGGGCGTGAAGAAGGCTATTTTCTCCCGCGGCGGAATTATAAGCCAGAGGCCCGAAGGGCCGAGGGATTATAAAACGTCAAAGGGCCAAAATCGCCGTTCACGCCCGAAATGCAAATAAGACTTTTTGTAAAATCCACCTTAAAGCTTTGAAAAAATAAATGGCACGATTCGATCTCAAAAATCAAATTGTTGTTGGTTGCTAATGTGATGCTGGTTTTTTAGGCCTTAGGGCGCAAAAGACACTATTTAATTAATGCATAAATGACCTTATTTTAATACGATTTTACAAAAAAGTCTTTTACAATCTAGAACAAAAAATACTTTTACGTTCAACAATTTTTGATTAAAGAAGAGGTCACAATGTAGACAAAATTTTCTTTGAGTTTCCGCTAATTTGGAGCTGTGCAGTTTTCGAAAAAACGTTGTTTGATACTCGACTGCGAAATTCTTTTGCATTCACGAATGTTTTTTTGCTCGCGATGCTCGCAAAAAAACTCATTATCTACGATTTGAATATAATATAACGTAAATTTTCGCGTAAAATATTAGCTGCCGGTCTTATAAAGGCGACAATTGAAATTAAAAGGGCAGCCACGAGAAGTGAGCGCGCAGAAAACCAAGATGGTCGACACCGGGGAAGTTTCATTCAAAAATGGAACTTAGAAAAAAATCTGAAAAGTTTCAAATTCAAATATTCGCGCGAAAGTTGAAATTAAAATGGCCGCCGCGTAATTCCGGAGGCAAATTAAAAAAGGCTGCCGCGTAATTTAATCAGTAGCACATATCAAAATTAATTAGAGCATTCCGCGAAATTAATTGCGCCAAACCGCGGAATTAATTAGGTCAAACCTCGGATTTAATTCGCGAAATTAGGTCAATCAATTTAATTAGGTCAATTAATTTAATCGGATGATTGACAGGTGTTCCAATTACGCTGCCGCATTACTACTCATATAACTTAGTAAAGAACAACTTTTTGAAAAAATCGAAAATACCTGAAAAACCACAAGAGTAAACACCACACTTCCGGTTATGCGATTTTCTTCAAAACCTTGCTGTCGCATCTAGATAGTACACAAAACTTATATATGAAGTTTCAACTTCATAGCTCTTTTCGTTTTTGAGATATTTTATTCACACACACAGACAGACAGACCAATGAACAAAAACATGTTGTTTGGGTTCAGGGGATTCTAAAACGTGAACATCTGCTGAAAACGCAATTTATAATTTTTGGAGTGAATCCAATGCTTCCTTTATTGTAAAAGGAAGTAAAAACAACAACAACATTTACAGCCAGTCTTATAAAGGCCAGTAATCTGACGTTAACTTTAATCCGCTGTTAAAATAAACAAAAGCACATCAAAACTTGTTTACTAATGAATAAAATGTAATAAGCATTAACGTTTTGATGCGCTTTTGTTTATTTTAACAGCGAATTAAAGTTAACGTCAGATTAGTGGCCTTTATAAGACCGGCAGCTAATATTTTACGCGAAAATTTACGTTATATTATATTCAAATCGTAGAGAATGAGTTTTTTTGCGAGCATCGCGAACAAAAAAACATTCGAGAATGCAAAAGAATTTCGCAGTCGAGTATCAAACAACGTTTTTTCGAAAACTGCACAGCTCCACATTAGCGGAAACTCAAAGAAAATTTTGTCTACATTGTGAGCTCTTCTTTAATCAAAAATTGTTGAACGTAAAAGTATTTTTTGTTCTAGATTGTAAAAGACTTTTTTGTAAAATCGTATTAAAATAAGGTCATTTATGCATTAATTTGCGGGCGTAAATAGTGCCTTTTGCGCCCTAAGGCCTAAAAATAATTTGCGGGCATAAATAATGCCTTTTGCGCCCTAAGGCCTAAAAAACCAGCATCACATTGGCAACCAACAACAATTTGATTTTTGAGAACGAATCGTGCTATTTATTTTTCAAAGCTTTATGGTGGATTTTACAAAAAATCTTGTTTGCATTTCGGGCGTGAACGGCGATTTTGGCCCTTTGGCGTTTTATAATCCTTCGGCCCTTCGGGCCTCTGGCTTATAATTCCGCCGCGGGCCAAAATCGCCTCCTTCACGCCCTTAATACAAAAATAGCTATTTTGTAAAATCGTATTAAAATAAGGTCATTTATGCATTAATTAAATAGTGTCTTTTGCGCCCTAAGGCCTAAAAAACCAGCATCACATTAGCAACCAACAAGAATTTGATTTTTGAGATCGAATCGTGCCATTTATTTTTTCAAAGCTTTAAGGTGGATTTTACAAAAAGTCTTATTTGCATTTCGGGCGTGAACGGCGATTTTGGCCCTTTGACGTTTTATAATCCCTCGGCCCTTCGGGCCTCTGGCTTATAATTCCGCCGCGGGAGAAAATAGCCTTCTTCACGCCCTTAATACAAAAATAGCTATTACATCCAGTGAACAAAAAACAATCACTTTGACAACCGATTTAGGTCATGTAAATGTCAACATTTTTTATCAGTGTTCGAAAAAAAGATTTTAGCAGCGGCCGGCCACACCCGCAAAATATTTTCTTCGAGTTGACCTAATATTCTTAAAATAAATTTATTCACATTGTAACTATTCGAAATAAATATTTTGAAGTTACCTCGATAAAGAATTTCGATGATACTTCGCTTTGTTATAACTAGAACTTCATAAATTTTCACTTGTAATAACGTATGGCCCAAAAGTTTTGAAAAAAAATCCGTTGTACTTTATTATAGAAAAAATGCTTTCAATTTGGTTGGAGTTGAAAAAAATGCACCATTATCCGTAGATTAAGCATATAATTCTATTAAATATAGCTGTAGAAACAATTACTTGTCCTTGAATTTAATATAAAATTAAAGCAACATGAAGTATAGCTGTTAATATTTTTTCTCAAAACAGATGGGACATACGTTACCATGAGTAATCAAAGTTATGTCGAATATGTTTGCTGTGGTATCAGGAACGTCCATTGCGCAATGGACATGAGTAGTGATACCTCCGCAAAAATATTCAACTTAACTTTGACTAAGAATGGTATTCGAAGGAAAATTCAACGAATATAACTGTAAAAATTCATTTTGAGAGCAATGTATTACGTGAAATTTGGATTGTTGTCAGTTCGTTTCCATAGGAGCAACCAAAACGAAAAATTATAATAACTGTCATCACAATGTTATTGTCAAAAAATTATGTCGCCAGGATCACTAGTGGTTATGTAGAAAAATGATGTCGCTTGGAAGCACTAGTGGTTATGTCGATCTAATTTTTTTTATTGGCTGAAAACAGAACAACGCTACATTGTCATAGGTCTATTTGAATTATTGGACAGATGTGTTGACTTGTCATAAAAATATTAAGCACCGTTGCATACAGAACATTGACTGCTAAATTTTGCGCTCAATTTTCATGTAAATTATTTAGAACTTGTTCTAAATTTTCTGGTAAATATGCGTGTAAAGATGCGCAGAAGTATCGTAATCAGACTAAACTGCAGCGCGTGACGCGGAATGTAAACACAAACATAACCTGCATTTTATTAGCATTGTTTAACCGCGTGTTTAATGTTGACGCTCCTATCTAAGATAAATACTCTAACCCAACCTCCGAAAATAGCTAACAACGACAAATAACATGAAAACAAATGTATACTTCAACCAATACCCTCTAAGAGGGCACCGTTTCGACTTGCTACTACGTATGTGCGCATGCCAAATTTAACATCAAATTTAGCACACGTTGCAAACAGGAAATTGTGTTTTGGAAAAAAATTATCAGTGAATTTATTTGAAAATTTACAAGTAAATTTTGCATAAAATTTAGCGTCGTGTCATACAGGATTTAGATATAAAACCTCATCTTCTCTTAATATTATTTCTTGATATTTTTTACTAGAGTCGCTTTCCATAAATTTGGATTTAGCGCGCTATATTAAACGTATCTGTAAATCCGATGCATGGAATGTAAGTTTAGTAACATGCACCAATTTTTATCAGAAATATTTTCTGAGAAATGCATAAAAAAAGATTCGCATTCTTGCAAAATTTTAGCAGACTTTTAGTTCCGGGGCGCCAAAATTCGATCACCCTGTACAAGTGTTGGATCTTATCCAGTGCAGTGTTTTTTAAACACAATTTTCTCACACGCTTTGCCAAAAGAAATTAAGAAACGATCATGTGATGCAGTGTTGTTGGTTTTTACTTTTAGAGGGCCGTACCATATTGAATAATTCAATTTTCTTAATGATTAGCGCGTGGCATCAAACGATTTCCTGCAATATATTTCCTATTAAACAAAAAGCAAACGTAAATAGCTTTCTAAACTGTTATGAACATCCAATCACGCTGCTCCAAACACGAAAGTGTCATGCCCATTTACGCCCAATAAAACCACATATCTCAATCTCTCAAAAATCAATAAATAAGAAAGCCATTACTCCATTCGGGCTCTGATCCGCTATTATTAAAGGCCCGCATATCACTTTCACAGAAACGCTTCGTCTTCTTACATTCCTTACAATCTCATTTTAGACCAGTTTTAAGAACACAAGAGTGTAAACTGGTCTAACTCAATTTAGACCAGTTTTAAGAACTCAAAAGTGTAAACTGGTCTAACTCAATTTAGACCAGTTTTAAGTTAGACCAGTTTTAAGAATACGAAAGTGTAAACTGGTCTAACTCAATTTAGACCAGTTTTAAGAACGCAAACGTGTAAACTGGTCTAACTCATTTTAGACCAGTTTTAAGAACTCAAAAGTGTAAACTGGTCTAACTCAATTTAGACCAGTTTTAAGTTAGACCAGTTTTAAGAATACAAAAGTGTAAACTGGTCTAACTCAGTTTAGACCAGTTTTAAGGACACAAGAGTGTAAACTGGTCTACTCAATTTAGACCAGTTTTCAGTTAGACCAGTTTTAAAAACGCAAAAGTGTAAACTGGTCTAACTCATTTTAGACCAGTTTTCAGTTAGACCAGTTACCAAGTACCCACATAAGGTACAAATTTATTAAAGGAAAAGTAATATTTAGGGCAGTTAGGCAAAGATACATCCAGTTTTTACCCAAGCGATGCGAACATAAAACACAATAGCAAGCGATAAAAAATAGTTTGGCTCTCAATCTTCTAAGAAGCAAGAAAATAGCACACATGGCAAAACTTAAATAATTTCTATTATAACGTAAATTTAACTCGAAGACAAATTGTCGCGCACGAATTAGAAAATTTTTTGCAAATCTTCTTCTGTTTTGATAGAAATAATAGGGGAAGTTGCATTTTTTCTTATTAGAATTTTGCAGTGTTTTACCCAAACAAACTGAAAATTTTTTTCTTTCGCAGCTAATTTTGTCTGAGTAAGCAGTCTTTTGTTATCTTCAGTAAGATGGTCATTTACAAAAATATTGTTGATCCCTCTCAGGCCAATGTCCGTTGGTTTCAGTGATTTTATCTTACGTAAAGCAGCTATAAAATCTTCTTTGTCGTAGCGCTTGTGAAAATGCACAATGATAGATTTAATTGAATCTGATTGCCTGGTGGGCACCCTGGTGATAAAGTTGATTAACTCCTTATTCAATTGAAATTTTCCCAAACTACTTATCTTTTCAACTAATTCATACAGATTTTCTCCTTTGCTATATGGAACACCCTTTATCTCAGCGTTGCTGCTTCTGAGCCACTGCTCTTTATTATTCAGCTGATTTTTTAGTTGGCTAAGTTGCTACTGTAGAGAAGTTACATCTTTATTACTTTCTTCCAAGTGTAAGACTCTTGCCTCCACCGAATTCAATTTAGTCGAGTGCTCATTTATAGACTCATGTGCAAATTCAACCGATGTTTTGAGTGCCGCTAACTCGACCTTGACCTCCTTCACATCGTTCACCAGTGTCTCCAGTGGGGCCAGCTTGAGAGATAAGCGCCTGAGTTCCTCCATTATCCCTTCTAACGTGGGTGGCGTCGGCGATGCTGCAGATGCCTTGCACGATGGGCAGCGCCAGGTTGATCTCCTGTCCCCCAGCTTTCTGAAGCCTGCTTCAGTCACACCGGAACATGGAAAGTCAAAGTGCTTGTAACAAGCATTACACTTAGGGCCGTCCACGATATCTTCGTTACATCGGCCACACTTAAACATTGCTATGCTACGTAAAACACAAATTCAGTTTGCGGAAAGAACCACGGGCCACACGATGCGTTCGCTTCGCCGAACTGCACTTTCCCTAAGTTTCCTGGTAAATTAGAAACTCGGCAACGTCGCTTTTAATTCGAGCGCTCCGTTATCACATTAATCCAACTTAACCTCCAACTGAATTGCGTTAAATTATAACTTGTTACCTAGATTTCTTTGCCTTCTTCACCTCGTGTGACTTCTTGCTACACCAGTGTTACTTTCCAGCACGTGTATAATTTTACTTAACTCAACAGAGCTACAAAGAGCTATTTTTCCTTGAGTAAACACAAGTAAGAACTTTTTCGCAAGGTTGCCAGAAGCTTCAATGTTGAAACCCATAGTGGATTTAATAACTATTTGAATCAAACGAGCCTCAGATACACAAAGTAGTCTCAAAATTCATCCATCTGGACGTAATTTTAACTGAACAGCTACCAGTATCACCGCTACAGAAAGCAGAAGAGCAGTCGATTCTGAAGAAATTTAAAGAACGAAGAGAATTTGGCTTAGGGCCTATACATCTAGCAGCAGAACTTCTAAATCCTACTTCACAGGGCAGCAAACTGAATTCATCACAACTACTTGATGCTATAACTTTCATCTGTGATGTGGGGCAGCATATGGAGTTGAATGTTGTTGTCATAAAAACAGACCTAGCTAACTATAGAGACAAAGAGGGATTATGGGGAAGAAAATTTATATGGGAAAGCGTAGAACTCATGAACCCACTACTTTGGTGGAGAAGCTTGCGAGGTACAAGTGAACTTGTTGAAGTGGCCGTTAGGATCTTGGGAGCACCAGTAACATCTGCTGCTACTGAAAGAACTTTCAGTACGTTTAGCTGGATACACAGCAAGAAAAGAAACCGCCTAACATCACAAAGAGCTGCAAAATTAACATATTTGTCATACAATTGGAAACTTCTAAATCCAAAATCAAGTACGAAAGCAAGTCTCGAAACCAGGACACTAACGTCTCCAGATATACCACTACCTTTGGAAACCAGACAAAAAAATCAGGAGAAGAGAAAAATACAAACACAAGAGAAGAAATCAGATTCAGAGAAGGAAGAGGAATTAGAGGATGCAGGAGACACAACTTCAAGTGATTCTGATATTGAATTAGAGGAACTTTGTGCTGACTCCGATTCCGGAGATTGGGATGATTTTTAAATCTGATGCTAGTAATGAGTTAATTTATATTTTTATTCTATTTTATTTGTAAGTTTTGGTTAATACATTTATCTTAGTCTAGCAATCGCTTCATAATTTTGCGACTTGTTTTCATTTTTGAAAAATAAACATCTTAATAGTTTGAAGAAATATTTTTTATATTTATTAAGATTAATAATAAGTATATACTATAAATATAAAGAAACAATCTTAATAAGCCGAAGAAAATCAGAACATTATGGAAACGTTATATATTTTAGGCAGTAGATGTTCTCAGTGCAGCTATTTTATTGTATATTTTTATATAATTCTAATAGAACACCTTAACTTCCCAGTCAATCATCCTGGTTAGATTAGCTTTACGGTATTTGTAAATTAGGCCATAAATACCGGTGTAAATACCCATTTTGGGTATTTACCCGGGTAAATACCCCAGGTATTTACCCCTACATATAAATACCCGGGTATTTTACATCACTGCACACGGCTTTGTTGTATTTATTAATAGCGGTTCTTTTTGGAAAGTTCTTAGTTTTGGTATTTTAAAGGTGTTATTTTCAAGTTATGGTGTTTTATCATTTATTGAAACTGCTGGTAGGCAATTAAATTAGGCCCGAATTATACAAACTAGAATATTGTAAAAAATAATCATAAGACTTGTACTTAATTTTAATGCACATAAGTGAACATCATCGACATATAGAAATGGACCGCTAATGGACGACTGCGCAACTCTTTGCGTTAGAAAGAGAAAGAGAACAGTTTAAGAACTATCTTTCCTTTTCCTGCCGGCCTCCTATTGGCCGACAGAAAATGACGTCACAGCACAGGGGCGTCGCGCCAATTTACTTCGCGTAAGCAGCCTCGAACGCACGTGTCAATATTTACAAACATTATTCTGTTTGTAAATAGTTATATTTTCATAAAAACAGTGGTCACTTTTATTGTACTATGGTTACACAGTGTTTTGTGTGTAAGAAGCAATGCAAAGCTGGGGAGGAAACTATTTATCATAGGTAAACAATATTTCTCTACTCAACCTCTGTTACCTAACCTCTATAGATAATTTTAAAGTTGATTTTTGCTAATTAAAATGTATTTCCAGCCTTCCGGCAAAACCAGATATGAGAACAAAATGGTTAAGTGTGCTTGGAGTAACAAATAACTCATCACAGTTTAAGGTTTGCTCCAATCACTTCAAGTCCAAAGACTATACTCGTGCTGTCGTCTCCGGAAATCTTCGACTACTCAGAGATGCTGTGCCATCATGCAATTTGAACAGCAATAGTAAATTTGCTGGCAATGAACCCAGCAAAATTGATGAAAGACTTGTAAGTAAATGAACACATGCACTGAGAAAAAAAGTATCGATTAAAATATTGATTAAACTGAACTGCAGATAATTAAAAGAAAATGTAGTTCACTAAGCTACATATTTTTAACTACGCATGTACCTAGTTGGCGATACTGTGATTTTTTTTCTCAGTGTGCAATTTCGTGTAATTTTTGGTCGAATGAAGTACGTGTCTTAATACAGAACAATTTACAGGCTCCTGAAGATGTAGAAAACTTTGAAAGCTTGCAACCCCATGTAGAAAATCAAAGCTTGCAACCCCTCATGAAAAGGTTTGTTTTTCAAGCTTAAATGTAATAATAAGTGTAACAGAAATATACTAATCAGCAACGTTTTTGATTTTTCCCAGGAAATGTCCATTCCCAGTTAACGATGCAAGGGATGAATGTGGTGACAACTTTACTCAGTATAAACGAGTAAAAGATGTTCAGTGGCAGAGTGTCATGAATGATTCAACAAAGTCAACTATATGTTGGGAAGTTGCAATGGACACCATCACAGAACAAGCTGAGGAAATCAAGAAGTTACGTGGTACAATTAAATCCTTGGAGTCCAAGATGAGAAATATCGAAGGCCTGGTGGAAAATTTAACTAAAAAAGATCTAATCGCCAAATCTGCTGCGAATAGCATAAAAGTACGTATAAAATATTCACAAACAAGTACATGCTCTCAAAGGAAAATGTCAACAATTACATTTCTAATTTTTCTTCCAGGCGTCAATGACTCCTTTGGCAACCATACTGCTACAAAGAATGCTGGATGGCAACAAAAGGTTCCAAGAATGTCCAAAAGAGGTTCAACAATTTTCTAGTACGTTACATTTTTTGTCCCCGAAAGCGTACGAATTCGTAAGGTCCAGCTTTATCGAGTGTCTACCCAATGTCAGTACCATTCGTGGTTGGTTTCAAAAAATCGATGGCTCTCCTGGAATTTCGGCTCTGGCAATAAATACCCTTAAGAAAAAGGCGCAGGAAGAAGAGAAAAAAGGCAAAAAAGTATTTTGCGGACTTCAGATGGATGACATGGCAATCAAGCAGGGACTGCACGTAGAAGGAGGAAAAGTTTTTGGGTATGTTGACATGGGCGAGATAGAGGCATCAGAGGACAGCACGGGACAACTCGAAGAAGCTAAAAATGCTGCGGTCGTCATGTGTACTTGCGTCAATGGAAACTGGAAGATACCAGTGGCATATTATTTAATTGCTGGTTTAAATGGCCAACAACGAGCAGATATTGTTACTAAAGTTTTGGATGCTCTGAAGGATACAGGCATTGAAATTGTATCCTTCACGTTTGATGGCGCTGCGAGTAATTTTGCCATGGCAAGGGCCCTCGGAGCGAACATGTCATTATTAGCTCATGTAAATAATTTCTTTTTTAATCCAGAAACGGAGAAACCTATTTTTATCGTGCCGGATGCTTGTCATATGATAAAACTGGTTCGTAACTGTCTAGGGACATGCAAATCTCTCTTTACAGAAGATAATCGCGAGATTAATTGGCATTACTTTGTTCGCTTAGTCGAGTACCAAGAATTAGTTGGTTTGCATGCTGCCAATCGGTTGCGACGAAGACATTTGAATTGGGAGAATGAGAAAATGAAAGTGGCACTTGCCGTTCAATTATTGAGCAAAAGTGTTGCAGATTCTTTTCAATTTCTTCGCGAAAGAATGGGTTTAAAAGAATTTTGCAACTCTGAAGCAACTGAAGAATTTTGTAAAAATTTTAATGAAATTTTTGATATTTTGAATTCTCGAAATAAATTTTGTAAAAACCCCGGAAAAACCCCCATAACAAAAGAAAATATTGATCACATAAAACAAAGAGTGATATTTTTGCAAAACTACATTCGCTCTATTAAAATAGATGTTAATACCCCAGTCATTTTTTCGAGATTAAAAACTGGTTTCTTCGGGTTTTTTATTGCACTCCAAAGTGTCGTTGACATATTCCATAATTATTTTGATCCTAGAGCGGGACTGGAATATCTTTTAACTTACAAATTGTCGCAAGATCATTTAGAACTGTTTTTTTCTTCGGTTAGAAGCAGAGGGGGTAATAACAACAATCCTACTGCTGCAAAATTATTATCATCAATGAAACGCTTGCTCGTTCATGCCCAAGTTGGTGGGTCTAAATATGCCAATTGCCTCCCACAAGACGAAACTCCATTTTTACATGCAAATTCAGATAAAGTTGACAAAACAGACGTTTCTGTACTATCAGAAAAAAAGACAACAGACGAACTAGACGAAGACACTCTATTTGCTGGGGCTTTTGAAAATATAGACGAGCGTTACATTGATGATGTACTCGGGTATATTGCTGGGTTCATAGTGAAAACTTTAATGCAAAAATTATCTTGCGGCATTTGCATTGATTTAATACAGTCAACTGAGTGTTTTTCTCAGTTACAAGACATTAACAATCGAGGTGGTTTATCTACTGCTTCCAAAGATGTTATAACTTTATGCAAACTGGCAGAAATGAATTTTAAAACGTTTTATCACGAATTTCAATTAAAATATAAAGGTTCAACAGTAGATGCTCTTGTAGCAAGGACACTTCGGAATGTGTCAACGACACTATTGGCTAATGAAAACCATGCACTGGTACAATCAGTTTTAAATGACCACCGGTTTATGTTAATGAAAATGATTAGTAAACAATATTTTATATCGCGAATTCGTCATTATTGCGTTTGCCAAAGAGAAAGTACAACAAGAATTAGGCATAAATTAACAAAAACCATACTTTTTTGTCACCAGTAAACGCAAATTGTATATACTGTAATAAATGTGATATATTTGTAATGAGTGTATATATTTGTAGTATTTGTAATAAAAGCAATATTTTAAACTATTCTATGTATAAATGTTATTCTTTTACACTCTGTTTTAAGAAATCTTTATTAATGTAGTAAATACATTCAGCAGAAATAATATACAATACAACAAATATTAAATTCTAAAACAAAAAATAAATGCTTATAAAACAACATTGAATTAAATAAAATATACGTATTATTTATACACATAGAGAATAAATAACAACCTACTTCGCAGCCATTTTCTTCCGATGTTCTTGGGTAATGGAGGTATTCGGCTTATGCTTCTCCTTGACAAATTTGAAGATGTGGGCATCGTCAGAGCAGTTTGAAGTTATTCTCCAAAGTAGGTTGAAAATCGGTAACAGAAAGAAATGCATATAAATAATCCTGAATAGTTTTGATAAATAATAATCTCACGTTGATTATTACGTACTAACAACTGTGACATGACTGATATCATCTTCAAAATATAAATGCAGGCAACACACTTACATATAATTTTGCCCGTACCAAGAGTAATTGACATTGTCCTTAGAAAACTACCCTCGCAACAGTTTTCATTGCAACCAGCACTCAACCCTTGGCGAGTGCAAAATTATCGTTAAGTACCTTATCTCGCCCTTGTTATATTACTAACGAAAATTACTACTGTTGCTTATTTCATTATTTTATACAGGAAACAAATTAGCTGATACGTCAAAACATGTACATACATTTGAAGATGTCAAAGGCTGATCATAACATGAACATAAAACTGTATTAGCTTCTACCACATTTGCAGGAATACCTAACGATTACTTTTAATGCTTCGGAAGTTAAAAAACGTGGTACAGTACACTGACCTGTAGTACCAATTTGTTGCAACCAGGAACGCAGGTACACTTCTTTTTCGTGCTGACCATTAGCACCGTGCAAAGGACATTTATCACTGAAAAAATTTAACTATTTTAGTTAATGCGTAGTACATGAGGCAATAGGTATTACAAAATTAACTATGGATGATTATTTCGCTATGTCGCTGTAAACAAACTAAAAATATGAATTCACGAACTGAATCAACGTAATAGACATTAGAATTAACAAGTATTTAAACAAAATATAGGCAATACTTACTGTTAATTTATTAGCAAAACGATGCACTTAACCTCAACAAGCGGCGTTGGGAAACGCAAGGTTCTGTGACGTCAAAATCGATAAATCGATATTCTTGTCTGCGACTGCGTGTATTAGAGATCGTAAATTTCCTTGCCGCGAGCCGATGGGGTGCCTGCCAAACTTTTCTTGTTGCTCCTTCTTATAAGGTCTCACTTTCACGCCTGTGCTACTGAGCGCCAACAAGGAGAGAGCGTTCTCAAGTCATATGCGTTCTCTTTCTATCCTGTTTGGCTCGCGCAGCTCTGACTAGCGGTCCATTTCTATATGTCGATGGTGAACGATGGTGAACATAGCACCGGGAGCATAGAAAAGTGAACGACTTCTATAATTTTCAAAAATAAATTTTGTATTCCGTTTTTTCAACTTGTTCAATGTTAGATTACAGTTATTTGTCTACGGTCATATAAAAAGTGCCTACTTTCTACGCTGATTTTAGCGCAAAAAATTAACTTTTATTACACTGGTGTTACAAAAATTTTATTGTACGTAAATTTAAAAAATATAAAATGAAATGCGTACTTTCGTAGATAAAAAGTTGTAAGATATATATATTGCTATGGTATATAGAGGCCATACATTAAATACAGTTATTTATTTACATGAATCAAAAATGAAAAGTTTAATACAGTAATTATACTGAAACGATAAAATGTGGAAAATTATGATAATGATTGCTTATTTAATTGAATAATAATTGAAACTCAAAGATTCAAAGTACATTTTAAAAGAAAGTTATTTCAAAATGAGTACTACTTGATGATGGTAACAAAAATTAACAATAAATACAAAGTTGAATGTTGCATATGACAGAATAAAATTCTATTTGTAATAAGTTATAAAGTGAGCAGGGGCGGCGAGTTTTACAGTTTCAATCGGGTGCCTTATACTACACATTCGGAAACTTCAGGTTTTTAAAGAAATAAATAAAGAGTATATAAATCCACTTGTATTGATTTCTTTGTAACCATAAGCGCAACTCCGGTACATCTTCAGATCTTGTCTTTAAAAGCTTGAAATAATTCGAATTTTCTTGGAGTGGCCTCTAATGCAAGGCAGACCCTGCGTTGCTAAATATTTTAAACTAGTAATAAAGGTGAGCAAAGCAACTCTAGCTTGTTTCATTTGACTTTCTTTTTCGGTATTAAGACTAGCCAAGACATTAACACCACGTTCACTACACGCCACAAAACCAACTGCTTGGAAATGAAAATTTGAACGTTCATGATCTTTAAAACCGCCCTATTGCTTTATTCACGAAGAAAAACCATTAACACAAAACATTTATAGGAATTTTTGTTGAACACAGTAGCGGCCTCGAATTAAGTGTTTCTGTTTTTGCTGCCTCTAAGCATGTCCTACAAAATACTCTATCCGCCTGAAGATTGTAATCTAACCAACCTAAACTGATAAGATCACTTATGCAAAAATTTCCTTGTGGATTTTCCTTTTGTGTCAATATCTGCAACTACAAAATTCTTGTAATTAATGAAATAACTAATAATTTCAAAAATACAATATTGGTAAAATTAAGTTTAGTTAATCCCAGCATAAAGTTAAGTAGTTTGTGATTAAAATTAGATTGAATTTTTCTAAATAAATAAATAACTAGAATACAATAGTTTAGATTGACATATTGAAAATGGCAATATAAATTACAATGTATAACATTCCATTTATTTTATCGAGTTTTGAACATGATTGGTTTTGAAGCGGCCTTCCATCTCCGGCACTAGTCGATTTTTCCTGCTTTATCAAAAACTTCTCCATTGTATATGCAGACAACTACGTAGAGCGAACAACGCAAATGCTACTTGGAACTGAGGCATTTACTTCAGCTAATTGCAAATATCCATCATGAAATAAGCAACATTGAATTCTTGGAAATATTTAGGTAGTAGTTACCCTAGCCGGTAGGGATGGGCGCGTGACGTGAAAACAGTCGTGTCACGTCGTGTCACGGCGTGTCACGTCGTGAACGTGACTAATATGTTGACAATCGTGACGTGAACGTGAGTGAACGTGAGTGAAAATTTCCAAGGCGTGATTCACGTTTCACGTTAATTTCACGTTGAATATTAAGTAACGAATAAAAAACTGCAGGGTGAAGCAACTTTTAAATTCATTAAATCACAAATTTCTGCCAAACAAGTTACATTATGTGGCTTTATTTTTGGACCCTAATTATAAATCCTTAAAGTTCAGACCTTCACATAAAAGAGACGATTATAATGCAAATAAAATTATAGATGATAATGATGAAATACATAGCAAACGACTCAAAACTGGTACATCAGCATCAGATTCTTATCTTTCTACACTTAGAGATAGCTCTGACGATGACACATATAATTAGGATGATTTCGAAACAGAACTAAATTAGTATGTTACATTAAAATTCGGAAATGTAGATGACATTTTGGGATTTTGGAAAAAACAGTGTAAATACGCCACTGTTAAAAAAACTTGAGAAATTTTAAACATACGGCAAGTTCCGCTACAAGCGAAAGAGTATTTTCTACAGCTGGGCGAATTTTAGAAAAGCGCAGGATTCGACTTAACGCAGAAAATGTTGATTACATATTATTTTTAAATCAACATTTTAATGTGTAGATGTGTAGATGAACTTATTATTCTAATAAAAGTAATGGTTTGTTTTTTATACTCGGCTAACGCTGAAAATGTTAATTACGTTTTATTATTACACCAAAAATGTATTGTGTAGATGTGTAGATGAACTTATTTTTAGAAAAGTACCTAATGTTTTGTTTGTATACTCGACTTAACACTGAAAATGTTGATTACGTTTTATTTTTAAACCAATTTATTGTGTACTTGTGTAGATGAACTTATTATTCTATAAAATTAATGTTTTTTTTTGTATACTCGCCTTAACGCTGAAAATATTGATCCTTGTACGTAATAGTATATTGTATGTTAAGAGCTGAAAGTGCATTCTTGCCGCTTGCGCATGAATATTGCTGGTTGAGACGAAGTCGAAACCAGCAATCGTGCAAAAGCGGCAAGCGCACTTTTAGCTCGAAATATACATACTATTTTTTCGACGACTGAGCATATTATTAAAGGAAAATATCAAATTTCGTTTTATCGCAAAAATTAATTGACAATCAAGTTAACATAACTCGCGCAGTCTATGACATGTGACGCGATTATTTCCACAATGACGGGCGTTGTCAAGGAAACATTCGAACGTGGCTACCTATTTTGTTCACGCGGAAACCCAAAACGCTCGGCGAGCGGCAAAAAGATGAAAACGCACGCTCAGCGGCAAATGTCAACTTTCTGTTGTCAAATAACAGTGAGAAAAATCTACTTTCGATGTCAGTCGTCGAAAAAAGTACTTTCAAACCTACGAATTAAAAGTGTTGCCTAGCAACATATACCTTCTGTACTCATACCAATAAAGGAAACGTCAATTCCAATGACAACTTTTAGTATTAAAAGTAATGTCTTTGAAGACAGCTGCAAAAATATATTTGCGATAAATCAGTATTTATCCCTTGTCGAAGTTATTGTAGTCAATTTTCATTTTTTTCTTTTTATGTCAACTATTCTGATTGCAACATGTCACGTAAATTATGTCAGGTGCAAAACATATTTTTAGTTCTCTTTAGGGTTTTTTCATTGGTTTTAAATTTGAACATTCTGTTCTATCTGAATTTAAATTGTGTAATAAAAGCTGCGTGTCACGTCGTGAGTGGCGTGTCACGCCGTGAACGTGAGTGAACGTGAGCGTGAACGTGCGTGAACGTGACTGTTTAAAGCAAGCGTGAAACGTGCGTGACGTGAGCGAAAATTCACTCACGCGCCCATCTCTACTAGCCGGTACCTAGGCGATAAGCCTTAAATTGTACTTCCGGTCACAACCAAGACAGGTAGTCCGGTCATTACACCCCCTGGCTGATGATGGTTAGCACATGCTGCTTCCATTCCAAATAAATAGTTTTGAAAAATATTATTTTACTGTTACACTTCATCGGGTGCGTTGCACCCGTAACAATTTGTGATCGGGTGCGGTCGCCCCCGTGCACCCGTCTACTCGCCGCCCTGAAAGTGAGCACCATTCAAATTTATTTATAACATGTAGCAAGCAGGATAATGGTAGTCTAGGATAGCAATAAAAAATTGGGATGATTATTAGAATAACAACTTAAAAAAAACTACGAAAATTTGATATAAAATGGATATAAAAATTTTGTAATTGTGTAAATACATAATAAAACCCATTAAAATAACGAAGAATTTTAATAAAACGTAATGGGGTATGTTGGTTGTACATTACAAATAAATAAAGAGTCCAAAGCAAGATTTTTGGAATATCAAATACAATTAAAAACTGGGATTGAAGAAAACAGAACCAATTGGATGTGTAGCAGAAGTCCAGTACATTGCAGGGAAGGTACCATTGTGTGAGCTGCGAGGGGTGATGGTCCGAGGCCATACAGGAGTTTTGGTCTGTTGCGGATTGTATGAACTTGGAACGGGATCACTGGTGGGAGGATACAATTTGTCAATTAGATATGGATACATTGTTAGATGGTGGAGATACAATAAATACTTAGGCGTGCTGGAGATGCTGTCAATGGTTGGAGGTCGGAGCCGTTTATAGGGCTGCAAAAGGTATCGCATTTTTGTTGGGAGTTTGAAGTGTCAGTGCAAAGTAAGTGGTTAAGTTGAAGGTATCTAAATAAATAAAAGGTGATTAATTAATATTAAGAAAGAGACAATATAAAAGTAAATTACTTACCCAGATTATAGGGATGATGCTGTCAGTTTGACATTTAATTTGAAATTTAATGACAGAAGTATTTTAAATAATATATGCAAATTTTAATCTAAATATCATACAGTCAAACCATTGTAAAGGATTTTATTTATGTCGTATTGATTTAGGGGTGTCATTAAACACTGCTTGAAAATAATAGTTGACAGCAATTGACATTCAGCAATTGCAGCAACAAATAACTAACTAGATTTCGGCGAACCATACCCTGAGAAAAAGGGAGTACTCATGTAATTTGAAATAAATTCAATTTAATTTTATAATAAAGTTAAAGTTTCAATACTTGAATTAAATAAGCATACACACGTATCCATTGCATAATAATATATATATATATCATACACCTTATTGTACCCGTAGGTGTTAAGGTTAATTACATACTAACTTAATTACAATACGTTCCGCAAAAATCCCAATATTTGTACACAAGTGAAATTACAAAAATTAAATTAAAAATTAAAATATAACTCTCAATAAATACATGTTAACTGCTTAGCCTAGCTATATATTTTTTTGCCCCATTCTTCTTGTTCCTTGCCAATGCTATCCCCTCATTCCAGGACAAAACCCTTTTCTCGGAGGTTGTCTATTATTTCATTGTCCCATGACTTCCTTGGTCGTCCCCTTTTCCTTTTTTGGAAAGATCTTGCTTGCCATATTTTTTTTGGAGTTCTTCCTTCGTCGATTCTTACTAGGTGGCCAAACCATTTTAGTTGTTGTCTCTTGACTGAGTTCATTATTGGTTCCACTTCTAGCTCTTCTCTTATTCTCTCATTCCTAAACCTGTCTAGTCTTGTAATCCCCATTACTCCTCTTAGGTATTGCATTTCAAGTGCCTGTATTTTACTTGTAAAAAGTTGTACGATACATTTGTAAAAAGTTTCTTCATTGCACTCACAGCTTTTAAAAAACTCGGTTATACCTCTAAATTTGATATTAGCACTAGCGTCATATGAAATTTCATATTTCATTCAAA
>CALNHX010007436.1:0-74186 GCA_940337035.1 Agriotes lineatus | reverse complement strand
GCATTTTCACAAAATGCGGACACATTTCTGCCAGGTGTTCTGAAACTCTTTGGACTACACGACACACCGTGCTTTTATTAATGCCATAGTCATCCCCAACAAGAATCTGGAATGCACCTAAGTATGGCATTATAAGATGATTCTGTATAAATTCGATAATAACATACCTGTTGCATAAAATCTCAAAGTTATAAGCAGCTGATCCTCAGCAGAAAGCGAATGATTTCTCAGCGTCATGGGGGCAATGTTATCCCCGATCATAGTGATAATACCTAAATCTCACGGTTTCTTTGTAGAACCGATATAGGTCTCGAAATTCTGCGTCGCTGTATATCTCAAAAGGATTACGTCTTTCTCTAAACACTTTAACCCTCTGCACAGCCCCCAAAAGGTCAACCAATTCCTCATCAGATGACGAACTGGAACTCTCGAATTCTCTCAGTTCCATTCTGTCTGAGCACACGCGTGTTAACTACTATCGAAAGTACGAAACTTTTAAGTTCTGAAAAGAACTGATTCGGTGATATGAAAGTAAATTTGAACAGCTACAATGCCAAAACGACGCTAAAATAACGGTTTCACTGTTTGTTTATACTTTTTGACACTTCTAAACTGGGCTGTCATTTAATTTAACTGACCACATTGCTGCGTTAATTTAACTGTGTAAAAACGCACGGTTAAAGTCAATTTGACGTTTCAGAAACCCATTTACTGCTTTATGGAACAGTTAAACTAACTGGCCCGATAAATTAGTTTCCAGAAACCAGCCCTTAGTGATTGTACATCAAACTATACAGCTGAACTTTACGCGATCCTAAAACACTCCAATATACAGTGTGTCCGCGGATTGGGTTCGCATAAGGTGTAAATGACAAAACAATTTCGAGTTAGATGTTAATATTCTAGGAATCGCTCCTTTGTTCTCAAACCAAGATTTTGAGAAAATCAATCAAATTTATTAATATACAGGATGTTTTTAATCGATTTTTAATCAATGGCCAAGAGTAAACAACCTTTATTAGACGAGATAACAAAAAAAAAGTATTAAAAAAGGAAAGTTGTTTAGAATTAAGAGTGATGGTAGACTCTCAATTTTCAGACAAATCGGCATACTTTGATTTTTTTAAATATACTTGGTTTTTTATACAAACATACCTTTTATCGTAGCTGTGGGAAGCACTGCATTATTTTCTATTCTAATAAAGGTAGTTTACTCTTGGCCATTTTTAAAAAATCGATTTTAAAAACACCCTGTATATTAATTAATTTAATTGATTTTCTCAAAATCTTGGTTTGAGAACAAGCAGGAGCGATTCCTAGAATATTTACGTCTAATTCTATTTTTTTTTTCATTTACACTTTATGTGAACTCAATCCGCGGACACACTGTATATGCAGCACCCACGACTACCCCAGTTGGTTAATTTTGACTGACTCATTAAGCGCTTTCCAAGCAACAGAAGTTATCTACACGGAAAACTATTACGTAAGCCAAACACCAACAAGAAGGTAGTATTCATGTTTGTGTCTACGGCCAACTAAATTTTGTAATATAATTAAACCTGCACTAATATTGGTTATCAGTGTTTGAAAAAAAAATCCTTCGAAGCTTTTCCTAAGAAAATTCTGAAAATTTATCAGGGGTGGGGATGGTTTTAACCCTTCTCCAATTTTCTTTGGTTACTGGAAGTAGTCGCATCCTCTGAAGTGCGCAGGTGCCAAATTTCATTAAAATTGGTTCACGCGTTTCTGAACGTACAAAAATGAGATTTTTACTTCCTTTTAGAATAAAGGTCCCATGAACCCAAAAAAACATATTTTTTTTCATTGGACTGTGTCTGTGTGTATATCTGTGTGTCTGTCTGTGAACAGAATATCTCAAAAACAAAAAGAGGTATGGCGTTGAAACTTCATATATAAGTTTTGTGTACTATGTAGAGCGACAGCAAGCTTCTAAAGAAAATCGCATAACCGGAAGTAGGTGTTTACTCTTGTGATTTTTCAGTTTTTTTCGATTTTTTCAAAAACGGCTCTAATGATTTTTTTCAAACTTCACCCTTTTATTACATTTTAAATGTGTATTGATGGAGAGATAGGTGATTTTCCAGTTGAATACTTCTAAAATGGGTTTCTTTTGTTTTTTTTTCTATTTTTTTTATTAACTCCTATTTTAAATAGAACACCCGGTATATTATTAAATTTTTTAATTCAGCTTAAAATTCTAGAGAAAATTTGTCCCTTCAACTAACGCTCTATTTTGTTACCGTTTTTGCAGAATTTGTAATTTTTGAAAATTTTTTAGAAAATGCGTAAAAATTTAAAATAAATTTTTTTGGCTAATTATAAGATCACTGTAAAAGGAAGTTGTGTGCGTGTATCACACCAGATTTTTTACCACTTGTATCCGTGGCAACCACCAAATATGTTGTTTTAATCAAGGTGGTATTCAGAAACGTCATTTAAACTGTCATTGTGAAATGTCACATTCATTGAATACCTATATAAAATGAACCCATATTTGGGAAATAGTCCACAAAATGTATTTGAGACTCATGATTTTGTTCGGAAAATGTCTTACCGACTCAAGAACTTTGACAAATTCCCTGTTAGTTTGTCTTGTGACATTACCAAAACAAAACACTTTTGTAAAACATTTTTACCGGCAAAATCATTTGCCCTAATACATTATTACCTATTGATAAAAATTTGCTTTGAACGATTTCTTGTCCGAAACGAAATCTCGTGATATTTTTCTGTTCGGGTGATTGGGTGACAATCAGAAAAATTTGGAGAAATCTGAAAAGCCACATTCTTGGTGGCATATATGGTGCACTCGAGCGGGGAAACTTTAGGGCAGTAGGAAATAGTAGCGAAATGCGAACAGATTTTCTAAATGCTAAACATTTCTAGTTTGATTCCTTAATAGCAAAATCAACCAAATCGGGTAAACTCAAGTTTCTCTAAGGCTACCCACTGTTGCTGAGTTGTTACTGAGTTGATTCTGTATCTTTGTTTGATCGCAGTCCATCGAAATGGGTTCATACCTCCCCCAGGCACACATGATAATCCAGAGAAATTGTTAGGCGTCACTTGTTGATCTGGCTTTGGAAAAACTTGCCGGCCATAGATCAAAACTTACCTGGATTCTTATAATGCTTTATGCTTTACCTGGAATTGCGCTCTCTGCTGTCAGTTTACAATCGACGCACGTCTCAAAATAAGAATGGGGTGTATTATCAAAACATATACTACATTATTCAGCATGGCCCAAGCCAGCTAAAATTACAGGAATTTCCAGAACAAGTCGGCGCAACACATTTAGTGTCCATTTATTCTAAACGCCTGGCCGGTATCACCGCTGTTGAGACAAGACGATGAACGTAAATTGCGTACTATCGCCCAATCTACAGTTTATAATTGAATTGCCCTCCGATAGGCACTTATAACTGCGCCGAAGGCGCCCTAAATAATCATAACACAAGGAAAACAAAGCCTAAATTATTCGCTGAAGGCGTACTCAATTCCAACTTTGTCCATATTTATTAGAGGCAATTATTAGGGTAAATATTCGAGTTATCCACAATTCAAAGCTGCCCAAATATATAACCTGAATTTAACTGACGCCGGGAGGCGTTGTGATTTCTGGGTGATGTCTCTGGTTTTGCGCCGAGCCAAACAAAAATTTGCCTGTGCGGGTGCGTGAGAGCCTTTACGTCCAACGGCGGTGTGAACGGGATAGATAGCTGTTTGTAAATCTAGAACGAAGCAATTGAAGCCCAAAAAATACAGCGGAAGTTGCAGATGTTTATATTTTTGTAAACAGAAAGCATTGTAAGTGTAAATGCTGCACAAGCACATACATTATATTAAAATTCAAAATGGCGTTGGTGCCTAAAAATGCAGCAAAGTAGAACTAAATTTAGCATTCCCGATTTTACCTTGTAGGAGCCTTGTATAGCCAATTCTGCAAAAATATTCGAAATTTCGGATACAGGATTGTGGACCTGTATCGTAAATTAGCGCTATTGTAAGACACAAGAAATGAAAGATTATTGTAAATTAAAAAAAACTCAAATCAATAAATATTCCTTACGTGTGTTGTTAGGATTAAAATATTTCACATTTCAAAACAGGTGTTACTGTTGCAGACCACCGAAAAAACTTACAAGCGACTTGCAAGAATGGAGACTGGATAGCAGTAAATCTGGGCTAGAAGGGCATGCCGTACCATATCCCTATCCGGAATCAAACGCCAGTCGGCTTGCTGAGCTGAAAACTGGAAAGGCGCAATTTCAAATATCCCCGCACGTGAGGGAGCCCTATGCTACCGAAAGGGAGTCATATGCTACCAAAACTCAGTTCATCAGCCCTGGCCAATTGAAAAAACGAGGATATGAAGGTATTTACATCCATGCAGGTGTACTTGCATAAAATTAAAGTCTTATCAGTCAGGGCCTGCCGAATTTGATGACAGCATGATCACTCGGCTGATTGTATTTGTAATATTGATTAAATATATGGGAGCATAATAATGCTTTTGTTTTTACTTCTTTTTACGATGGGAAGTATAGGACTCGCCCCAAAAATTCGAAATTGAGTTTTCCACAGTCTTCATGTTTTAGAGTCCCCTGAACCCAAAAATAGTATATTATACATCAAGGTAGCGAAGTGCAGTATTATAACCTGAGCGCATATTAGATACTGAGCGCGCAGCGCGAAGTATCTAAAGCGCGAAGGTTATAAGACGATTCGCTACCGTGGTGTATATACTATTTTTGCACTACCAAACGGCTTAATACCTAAATTCCCAACAAATTTCGAAAATATGTTAACTGTCAACCTGACAATACAGCTCTTTAAAACGTCAGAATTAAAATAGTCATATTTGGTAACTTAGCAATTTATCAGTTACCACGGTGAAAATTGTTTATTTTACTTTCTCTCCCTTGGTGGATAAAATCAAATTCACGATTTAAAGATAGACCAATAACGGTGCGTTCTGAGACTAGTAGTGCAAAAAACATGTTTACTTCCTAGAAACGAAAACTAACTTCCATTTGGTCGGCTGTGGATGTAGTTCCCTTAATGATTTTTAAATGAGAAACGTCAAAAGTAATCAATAATTTCAAATGTTCTAAACGTTCTGTTCATAAAAAAAGCTCGATTACCATTTTGTTTGCAAAGAAGAAGTCGGGGAGGACCAAAAACCCGTGACTGCGCGAGGTAGAAATGCACTTATCAAGGCCAGTGTGATAAGAGAAGGTTCTGAGAACGAAAAGTATCTCAGAGATCCGAATACTGTTGTTCGACTCCACAAACCGTGCCAAAGAAAATATGCCGACGAAAGACTCGCCAAAAGTGCTGCACCTAGAAAATTGAAAGATATGAAGGGTAAATTATTTCAAACGTTGTATTTTTAATATTTCATCTTCAGTTTTAATTTGGAAATTTAATTTTTAATGTTTTACTTTCAAAGTACCATTTTCAGTGTTTCAAGTCATTTCATACAAATATTACACCTTATGTGTAAAAACTAAGAAAATACAAAAAATAATAACATAATTCTAAGAACAATATCTATCCAAAACTCGCAATATCGAGTTATCTTTATTATTAATTCGTAAAGGAAAAGCGCGACAGCGAATTATTTGCATTTCTGATGGAAAACTTTCAATAAACATAGTAATTTTTTTAATTAAAATGTTTCCCTTCTTTTTGGGACGTGACTATTAATTTTGATTATTATATAGTCATAAAATCCAAATACGACACTTTGTACAGATTTGCGTACAAATGGAATAAGATTATTTAACAAATATCGATTGTTAATAGCAATTCAACTTCCAAACATGTTGCTTCATTTGCACCAAAGTTGCAGTCCCATCGTCGGCTATCAAATGGGTGGTGTAGCTTGAACAAGTGTCCACGTACGATCAGTAGAGTTAAGCAACGCTCTTTCTGGTCAGAACTTCGATGGGAGTTTCACGGCTGCTTCTCTCGGCGCTTCGTGGTACGGTTGCCACGGAAATAGTTAGTCCCGGATGTCATAACAACATAATGAGAGTCGTTAGGGGATTTGGAAGTCTTCATAAAATGTACAGCGACGCCTATAATTGGCCTAACTGCTGTTGGCTGAGTACGAAAATAAATAAATAAATAAAATCATTTTTGATGGCTGTGATGGATGGAAGCGATGAAGCACGATTTTTGGAGCTACTATCTCGTATACGAAAGGTCGAGTTGGCTGCTATTAAGGCAAAGTATCACCCTGCTTGTTATGATAAATGCCGAAAACGTCCATCAACAGCTTCGAGAGCAGGTAGACCTCGTTCGAATAGAATCGATGCTGATATGGTTATAATTTATTCGTACATATTGGATAATTCCGACTAATGTTAGTTTTCATTGCCCTTTACTTAATCTCATACCTAAAGAAAATCGTCCGTCCATGCTAACAATAAAAGGCAGATTACAAGAATATTTTGAAAACAATATTATCATTTTCGAGTCAAGCGGTCTCGGAGCTATATGCTGCTTTAAGAATACAGGGCACAAAATACTGTCAGACGGATAGTATAAATCGCGAAATGCGAATAAGAAGGAGAGAATTCGAGTTATTCGCGAAGCTGCTGCCATAGTTCTTGAGGACATACGTTCACGCGCATATGCGACCGATATCTATCCCGGAACTAATGTTTTTTTGGATGATCTTGACGATTTGATTCAAGAGTCTGCTAGTGTTCTTGAACCAAATAATAATCCAATTCAAACGAGGGAATTTGGAGGAATGCCAAAAAATTGTAACCTCAATTGCTCACGCCATTACATCTGCTACTAGACCTCGTTCTTTTGTGTCGCCACTAAAGGTTGGAGTCGGAGGATTTCTAAAAAAAAATGGTCCTCGATCTCTCATTGACACTGTTTCCTCATTGGGGTTTTGTGCATCCTACTCTGAAGTAGTCATTTGAAAACAGCGCTATTAAGCTGCCAGAGCCTACCATTTCACCAGAAGTATTTGTACAATTCGTGTTCGACAACGCCACGTGATGTGTGGTATACAATGAGTCACGCCAGATTGTGCAGTTGAGAGTCAGAAAGAAATACCTTGTACGACGAAACGTTTAACAGAGTCGGAAATTAGCGTTGTCGGACAAATCCCCATTCACAGTTACGATATGGGAAAGTCAGTAGGACTGAAAAATATATATATTTCTAACATTGAAACCCTTCTTGACTACACTGGAGACATGAAACCCCCACCATTGGATCTGCTTTGGTTGTACGGTAAATATGCTTGTCACCTTACAAATCCTGGCTGGAATGGATTTATGCAATATGCTTCCCAAGAGAAACCGTTTGTCGTGTCAAAAGTTATGTTCTTGCCATTCATCAACGCTCCAACTTCAGAGAACGATACCATCTACACTTGTCTTTTACATGCATCGCCAAAGCTAGGGACCTTGGGCAATCAACTTCAATAGTAACTTTTGACCAGCCACTTTATTGTAAAGCGCGAGACATTGTTGGTGCAGCAATTGACATATCTGAACTCGGTAACACAGTAGTTCGCCTGGGAGGGTTTCATCTCATCATGTCCTTTTTGGGATCAATCGACCACATAATGTCCGGAAGTGGTATAGAAGATGTGTTGAAACCCATTTATACAGAGAACACCGTAAAGCACATTTTGTCAGGTCACGCTTATTCACGGGCAATGCGCGTGCACACTTTAGTGCATCTGTCAATCGCAAAAATAATTTTTTACTTGGCGGATATAGCCGAGACATTAGACGTAAGAGGTGACTTGGAAAACCACTACGAAAGCGAGAATGAGGAATCGATTTCGACATTCGAGAACAGCCCGTGCCAACGTCAATTGTTACAGTTCTTTGAGACGAAACTTGTACAATTAGAGCAAGACGGACCCACAGCTAAACTATGGCTGCAGTATTTTAAAATGGTGACATTGCTTAAGCGATTCGTGGAGGCAGAACGATCGGGAAATTGGAATCTTCACCTGACAACCGAGAAACGAATGTTACCATTCTTTCCTGCAGCCGGACACGTGCATTATGCCAAATCAGCGCATCTGTACTTGCTGGACATGACCACCTTGAGTGATAAAATGCCGCCTGAGGAATATAAACACTTTACTGAGGATGGCTATTTCACAATCCGTCGCACAAAGAAGTTCTGGTCCGGTATATTTTCTGATCAAACTATCGAGCAAACCCTCACGAGCTCATCGAAGGTTCAGGGTGGTATGTTTCAGCATGGCAGAGGAAGTTCAGATTCTATCAGAACAAAGTGGACGTTGGGTATGTGGACTCTGGGCAATGTTTGCGAGCAGGTTGAGAAATTCTGCAAAGTACAGTCTCAATGTCGTGTTGAGCGTGACAATGTAGATGTGGAGAAAATCGACTTTTGGTTCGCCGCGCATCCTCCATTTGCCGCAGGACCCGAAATCAAATCCATCAGCACTGGAATAATCAGAAACTCTTCAATAAATTGCTATCGTGCCGAAGAAGTTGGTACCGCAGCGATGACATCGGTTGCCAGCGGTACCCAAACCTATTGATCTTTAAGCTGCAAAGTCTATAATAAAGTTAAAATTCTGTCACGTATGACTACGACAAGCAAGGAACGAGAAACTAAAGACACACTAAATCCCCTGCTGCTCTTTCAGATGATGTGCTTTTCGATACGAGAAGAATCCGATCTCAAAACGTATTTGTCCTATGAGCTGGCACCTTTTCCAACGTCTCTTTTCTCCGGTGACGAGATGAGGAAAAATACCAAATCGGATCTGTACAAGGCGTTGTCGCCACTATCTTCGACGGATATTAACTTTGGAAAGCGCTACTCATGCATAATTGACGGAGGTTTTTTGCTTCACAAGGTACTTTGGGTCAGAAACGCTAATATTCCCGATATATGTTCACAGTACGCCAGATATGTTAATCGGCACTTTCCTAGTTGAGATACAGTAATTGTATTCGACGGTTACGTACTAAATCACCAACATTCGGGTACGAAGGCTGCTGAACGTTTTCGCAGATCTAAACATCAACACTCAATAGACGTTTCTATCGAACCTGACAAGGTTTCTACAATGTCGCAAGAACAATTTTTTCCGACTACTACAAGGCGCGGCTGATACCCTTATTGAGAAAAGAACTTGAAACCTGCGGGATCATGGTAGATCAAGCTTTCGAAGATGCCGCCTCTCTGATCGTTCAAACTGCTATTGACAAGGCAACAAATTTCGACTCCGTCATCATTGCGGGGGAAGATGTAGACTTGCTAATCATTCTCACTGGAATAGCGCCACAGGACTCAAACATCTATTTTCGGAAACCTGGAAGAAAACCAACGCCAGAACAGATATTTTCTCCGCGTTCATTCAAGCATGGCGATGACGTGAAACACAAAATTCTCTTTCTACATGCAATGAGCGGCTGCGAACTACGTCTGCACTTTTCAAACAGGGAAAAATAAAGTTCATCTCAACACTGACAAAAAGCGAGGCACTTAAAAATTCCGTCAGTGTTTTTAAAGAAAAACAAATTGATCCAAATGTCCTGGCATCCGTTAGAATTGATTTTCTCATTGCACTCTACGGCGGAAATAATATCAAGGACAAATTTATCGATACGCTGCGATTCCAAGCGTTTGCGCGATCACTGAAAAATAAAAAGACCGACCTTTGCTCCTTGCCACCTACAGCTGCAGCTGCAACGCTGCATTCTCGAGCCGACGAATTGGGGTGGAAAACATCTTCACAAGGATTAGAACCTGTGAAAACTCTGAAAGATCCCGCACCTGCAAGCCTTTTGAACCTCGTATCCTGTGGGTGTACGAAAAATTGTGGGCCAGCTTGTGGTTGCAGAGAAGCAGGCCTCAATTGTTCCGCAATGTGGAAAAATTGCGGCGGACAAACCTGCTACAACTCAATCATAACTGAATCAGACAGCGAGGATGAAAATTATGACACCGACGAGGAATTACCTTCACAAGTTGTGGGTTCTTTTTTTCAATAAAAGTTCAAACAACACTCCTACCATGGTCGATAACGACACGGTTGTGTCCGAGGCTTCGAACCAAGACGAATGAACAGCTCAAAAAAAAAAGAAAACGTGTCTGAGTAAACTGCAATACATCTTAAGGTTTATGTAAAAAAAAATTACTTTCAATATAAGAGCCTAGAATCACATCATTTGGCCCAGTTAAGATTTTTCAGGTATCTTTATTTTGTACCTACAAAATAAAATCTTTTTGGTCAATATTCTTACATCATAATTGTAGGAGCTTTTGCAATATTATAACAGCTTTAGCAATAACAATTTACAAAAAATATTCGGGCAACACAAACATTAAAATAAACTACTGATTCATTTTATTTGGCCCATATGATCAAAATATCATTTCGTTCACCTTAGCATATTTTGGTTGAAATGAAACAAGCTGTTGTTTAATAACATATAAACAGTCAGGTGTCTGTATTCTTATTGCAAAAATGGTACGGGGTAAAGCTATTGTCAATTTCTTGAATTTTGGTCATTCCCGTGAGAAAAATTTACAAACAATTGCAATTATCGTATTATAGTGTATGAAATATGCGAAACTATAAAACAACCGAATCCATACCAGAAAAGGCAAATTTGGGACGAACTGCAAATATTACACCAGCAAATTTAAGAGCTTTACTGATCTGGGCCAAATGATATTATTCTGGGCTTGTATATTCCTTTCCCATAATTTTCATTTTTTTACCTACACCAATTTCTCGGTATCACCGCAATGACCAAATATGTGTAAAATTTCTGTAGGTTGTGAAAACCTATTCACATTGGAACTACTTGAGTGACGTGACAATTTTATCTCGTAAAAGAATAATGGTTACTTTGCTGCACCGGAATATACATATCCAACGCCGCGCCGCGCGGACTTTGAAGGGCTGCCACTCGGACACTGTTTAAATCAATCACATTATTAAAAGAGATTCTTGTACATTTTTTCAAGCACTACAACTTTCGGAAAAAAACACCCCTACAGAGCTAGAATGGCGGAAACCGATTTTTGGTAATTCTGTCGCGCTCTACCGTTCGCAATACCAAGAATTTTATTTTCAACATTTTTTGTTCAATAACTATTTCTGTGCGACCAATGGATCGCGAGAAAAAACAAATTTAATAGTTTTCAAGATGGCGGCTGTTTGGCACGGGGTGGGGGCACAGCTTTTTGGCTTTACACTTGTCTAATAACTCTAAACTACTGGAATAGCCGCGGCCAATTTTTTTAAGGTGACGGGGTTTTTTCCCACAGTTTTACTACACCCCGAAAAACTTAGAAGCCGATCTCAGATTTTTACTAGAGCAGGAAGAAAAGCTTACGGCTCATATTTTCGACATGGAAAATAGAATGTATGATCTTACCGCTAAAGATGTCGGGTGTCTTGCGTATAAGCTTGCAGTGAAAAACGGCAACGTGCATCCATTTTCTGAGAAAGAGAAACTTGCTAGTAAAGACTGGCTTAAGGGTTTTCATAAGAGGCAGCCAGTTGTTACTAAATTTTTCACGTTGCTTAAGACAATGTTTGATAAAAATCCATGCATGCTACACAGAGTTTTCAATGTTGATGAAACATCTGTAAGTACCGTCCCAGGTAAAAGCTTTAAAATTGTATCCAGAAGAAGTAGGAAACAAGTCGGCAAGGTGATCTCCGCAGAACGAGGTGCCTCTACTACTGCTATAATTTGTATGTCGGCTGGCGGTTCCTATTTGCCACCTATGCTGATTTTGACTAGAAAAAGAATGAAAGAAGAGCTTAAACATGGAGCACCACCGGGAACAGCGTTAATGTGCAACGACTCTGGACAGATGAATCTTAATATTTTTGCAGTTTGGTTTGATCATTTTCAGTCTCATGTAAAACCAACAGCGGAGGACACTGCCCTCTTAATTCTAGACGGTAATCTCTCTCATACTAATAACTTGAATGTCATTAAAAACGCCAGAAGCTTATCCGCTTAATCATTAGCATGATCAAGCACTACAAAAATGGTTGACTAATGACACTGGAAGAGTTGTTACAGTTTTTCAAATCGCGGGTATTTTCAACAAATCCTACATAAAAGCCAATACCCCAATTAATGACGTTAATGGTTTTAGAAAGGCCGGAATTATTCCTTATAACCCAGATGTTTTGTCTGACATTGATTTCGCAGCTGCTGAAGTTACCGAGAAAGACGAACTCAGGGACTTGATTCAAAATAATGATTCCCATGACCAAAATGACATAAGAACTCCTTCAACTCCTCCTAGGCAAGTTATTCAGCAGGAACCGTGTGAACATCTGCGCGAAGATGACAATGTTGTGACTCCTTTGACCTCTGGGGTTTCCCCGTCTTTCATATTAATGTTCGCCCATTCCCCAACATGTCAGAACAATAACGTACAAGAAAGACAAGAAAATCTGGGGGCACGGCCATTCTGACAAGTAACCCTTAATGACCAGTTGGCGGAGGAACAACAGAAGAACACAGAACAGGAAAAGAAGAAAGCTTTGAAAATGAAAACTAAGTCAGCAGTAAAACAAAAACAAAAAGTAAAAAGCAAGAAACCAACTCTAACAAAAGATAAAGGCAGCAAAAGAAAGAAGGGACACGAACATGAGGAGTCGGTAGTGGAGGAGGATGTATTTATTTATTGTTTACTCTGAAAATTTTTTAAAATCTTCTGCGGGAGAAGGAAGAAGGAAGTGTGTTAATAATAAGAAGGGCTGGGCACATGATGAGTGTGCTAGACTTGAGGATGAGTTCAAATTGGCATCCACCAATGTAAAAGTTGCGGTAATAACGGCATCCGCGGTAAATTAGCATCCGTTATACAGATGCCAACTTGTAACTCCGTGTTAATAAATTTTTTGATAGATTCCACCATCACATAGTAGCTGACTGTAAAATTGGCGGGACGCCAGTTTTATTGTAAAATGTGTATTATTATACATAATAGTTCGCGGAATTTACGCAACGTGCTGCTAGTGTCGATTACATGTATATTTTGTTGACAGCGATGAATACAAGCAACGTTAACTTTGGAATCCTTTATATTTGGCAAAATTGTGAAATATTGCATTAACCACGACCACCATTTAACATCTGATACTTTAGTTTTTTGCAGTCTTTCGATACTGCACTCGCGAAACGTGGCATCATTTGCAAGCGTAGGAGAACATTTATTCCTTATAATTTTCTTTGGTTATAATTTTTAAACTTCAAAGTTTTAACTAGTTATTGAAATGGCGATGAGGTCGAGGGGTAAACGGTTGCTACAATTAGCATTAGTTAAACAAAATGAAGAATACAAGGTAAGCACGTTTGGGCATTTACCCCATTTTCTTAGGCTACACTGCTGGACAAAAAAAACGGACACATGTGCTAATAATAAATCGATCATCCCTATCGTTTGTAGAACGATGACGACCCGATCCGACTGGTCTTATGTTTCTTCAGTTTCCTGATATCGTTTTACAACGACATGCACTGTACTTCGGGCAGTGTCAAAGTAGCAGCAATATAGCGAACACTTCCGTCTTCATGTAAAGCAATAAATTTTGCAATATCGTCGCGTCTCATGGTCAACACAAAAATTGTTTAATTGACAAAAACAAACAAAAATAACAATAAACGAAAGAAATATCATTTATATAAGCAGGTCCCGGATTACTTGATTTTCACATATTCGCTGTTTACCTACCATTGTGCAAGTTTGATAACATTTGAACTTAACTAGTTACTCGATGACGTATTGGAATTCATGGATATCGTCTAAGAAACTCAAATGACGCTTAAATATAAAAATACTTAAAAAATATGTGTCCGGTTTTTTTGTCCAGCAGGGTAATAGGTACCGATTAAATAATTTCCCATTCAATTAAATTTTGTTATGTGTTTTACAGGTGATTATGACAAAATGAATTCAATAAGTTTCTTATTTTTTATGAATCAGCAGAGTAGCAAATAAAAAAAATTATTAGCATATGAGTTTGAATAAATATATCTAAAGTTGTATTCGTAATAGTTTCTTCTATAGTTATTATTATCAACTGAATGAATTACGATGTTTTCATTGATATTATTTGTATAAAAATCATATACGTTTATAAGAGCTCCTGCACAAAATACTCAGAAGTTAAACAAATATGAATCTACGCTGCTTATTTATTATTCAAACAAGAAATAATACGTGTTAATCGTCAATTATTTTTTTAAAACATGCAATTTCGCTGGTAACCCTTAAGCACCTATTCGTATTAACCAATATAAATATGTTCCTATATGACAATATATAGGAAATCGCCATTCCCACAATCAAAAGTTTGCTACAACACGTCAGTTCAGTCAAGGTTTAAATGTAATTTGCCTCAGCTGTTTGTGGTTGGTCTTTAATAATTTGCATCTTTAAGGTAAGCTAATCAGAAAGTTTGAAAACGGCAGTTTTAATTCGTAAACAGCGGGAAAATGCAAACTCTAATAAAGGAGAAGAAAAGGACAATAGTAATTGCGAGAAAAGTGCAGTTGGCGTAAATCCATGTAAGAAACATAACGAAAAAAAATCATCAATACCTACTTACGAATTACTAAAGGAACGACTATTTATGAAAGAAGTTTCGTTAATTTACATAAATACGTTGAAGAAAACCCTGCAGTACCATTAACTTTACAGGAAAATACCTTGGCTAATATAGGTACCGTTCAATTTTTGTTTCGATTGTCTATTTAATAATAGAAAGTATTGAAATTGCAAAAAAATTTACACTTGCTTTTTTTTCGAAAGTATTGGTTTTGGGACCGAAGCGACAGCAATGTAGTTTAAAAAAAACTATCTGTAGGTGAAAGGTTTGGTGGGTGAGTGCATGTGTGCCTGTATATTTTGCCAGGTATCTCTAAAACCGCTGATCTGTTTTGAATGAAGTCTAGAATAAAGAGGTGCAATAAACAAAATTCTATAAAATAAAGTTTTTGAAAAGTTTCAAAGCTAACACTAAATGTTGGGCATGGTTTTTAAGTCGAATATTTCTAGATAACACAAATGTCTAATTTTTGATATGGAAAGCTCATGGGCCTGTATCAAAACCAATTAATAATTCACCGAAAGTTTTGTCTAAAAAATTTAGGCTTCCGCGATTTCTTCGGAATTTTGTAAACCAAATTCTAACATACTTTATGAAAACAATAAGGGCATATTACAACCTTAGATGTGGAATGTTAACGTTAAGTGTGTAAATTAAAATTGTAAACATGGCGAGGTGTCAAATTTTCACTAACAAAGAAAAATTAGGATAAACACGCATTTTATTTAAACGGATTTTATTAATAAAGTTACAAGAGAAAGTTTAGTGGCCCCGTTCAAATTCCACATATAAATTTGCAAAATGAATAGATACTTAATAGTATCTAAAGATGGAGAAAATAATACGAACTAGCTGAAAGTTTGCAAAACAAAGACTGCAATAATTGGTACCATAGAAGCAAATTTTTATTATTTTTACACATTTATTGCGGCATTTCGCACAGGACGATATTGGTTTAGGGAGAAAAGCAAATTTTTGTTGTTCAAATTATAAACATTAGCTTGTCATGCACTTATAATTAAATTTCTTTTATAAGTTCAAGTTGGCTAGGTGAGACCCAATTTTAGATATTTAAAAAATGTACCTAGCGTACGGTATTAAACTATTTATGGAGTTTGAATGCACAGGAGTCTCATGTATATGTATGTATGTATATAAGTGAGTTGGTGTATGGAAAATGACATCATGAAAACACATTAGCACATTCGCAGAACACTGGACAATCAGGCATGTTTTGGAAACTAGTATAAAAAACGCAAGTCTATTTAAAGTACATTTGTTTCATGGGTTTTAATGAATTATACGAGAATTTTGTTAAAATTGTAGAGTAGTTTATGCAAAGTTTAATTACTTTATAGGTCTTTCAGGGAACCTCTAAGATGACAAAGACTATGTAAGCTCGGGGACAGAATATATCCCTGACAGTGATGAAGA
This sequence comes from Agriotes lineatus, assembly GCA_940337035.1. NCBI lineage: Eukaryota > Metazoa > Arthropoda > Insecta > Coleoptera > Elateridae > Agriotes > Agriotes lineatus. The sequence continues at coordinate 58,117 of CALNHX010007436.1, read as the reverse complement.
AAGCAGTAGTTCCGAAATATGCATGCGCCTTAATGGAAATGTGTCGGATAACACATGTCCACAAAGAGCACATATGTCTCCGGTAATCCCCGTATTAGAGCCTGTGCTTTGGAATGCTGACAGAGCGATAAATACACCAAACTCAGCTAAAATACGTCGCTGCCTGTTTTGTGATCAATATATTGGCAACTTTTCTCGCCATTTAGAACGAAATCATACTGATGAGATCGCCGTACAAGAAATAATAAGTCTAAAGAAAAATTCAACTAAACAAAAAAAATTGCTGGATAAATTGCGTCGAGAAGGTGACTTTTGTACTTCGAATATTGTGCCGCTGATGTCGGTCAAGACAAATGTGCTTGCAAGTTTTTGCTGTGGCTATTATTCCAATAAGAGTTTACGCAGACACGCAGAGATGTGCTTTTTTAATACCGATCCATCAAAACGATTTAAACCTCAAACGGAAGGGCAAACATTAATGGTTGGACTGTTTGGTCCTAATGATTCTCTTAGGGTGAGTGGTATTTTGAATATGATGCGAGCTGCTGATGTGTCAATGAAGCAAAAAAAGACGCTATCATATGCGAAGTTGGTCGAAGGTACATACGAAGCCATAAGGAAAAACATCTTATACTTGTAGCAAAGCGGAATATGCGTCGCCTGTCTCGTTTGATAATTAGTATTAGAAGCTTAGAAAAGAATGCGACATTTGGAATCGAACTATCGTTTCCAAATTTGTACTCCATCATTTCTCTATATCTAATATTTCTAAATAATATTTGGCTTGATGAAAGCACATTTCCAGTCAAACTGTAATTTAGCGACTCGAAATTCAGGTCGTTCATTAAATTTGTTTTTTTTTTCTTATTTTGCAGAAATTCGAAAAATACTAGAAAAATTTGATAATAAACTCCAAAACACACTTAATGGTTGATTCTAAAGATGTGAAAATCTACCGAGAACTCATCATCATCATCAATGGCTCTACAACCCGGCTTGGGTCTTGGCCTCTTCAAGTAGTTGTTTCCACCTGTCTCTATCTTGGGCTACGGCTTTCCAGTTTCGTATTTCGATAGCCTGGTCGTCTACTTGGATTCAGTCCGGCTTCATCTACTTGAGTTTTCATAACGATACTTTTTTTACGAGATGGGGTAGTTAGCCCCACGCCCAACCCTTTTAGTCGCCTCTTACGACAAGCAGGGATACTGTGGATCTATTCTAACCCCAACCCACAGGGGGTGACTACTAGATAGTATATTTTGCAGTGATATGATTATCAACAAACGCAGGGTGGGAGAACTACAAAGAATGAACGTTTCAATTTTTCTCAATTTTATACAAATCCCTGAGGCGAGTTGTAATTAGAGGAAAGAGAGGAAGAGGAGTTCCTGTACTTTTCGACAAAATGATTGTGGAAGCAATTGAATTCCGCATTCACTAGCGCAGCAATTTCGATCTCGATAATAACGATTATCTTTTTTGAGAAAGCATGCTAAATTAGCAATAGGTGATGGGAATAAAGCCTCTTTATTGACATCAACAAAAATAAGAAAGTCAGATAAATAATGCAAGGTTACATACAAATATTAAAAAAAAAAAAAATTAAGACAGCATTTGGCGACCATGGTGCAGATTTCAAACATGGAGAAAAACGAGCTTGACCAATTAGCTATATTCATGGGGCACACTGAAAATACACATGCTGAATTTTATCGTCTGATTTAGGTATAAAAACTACCTTCACTTCTCCCCGTACGACCTGGTTTGCCACATTCCAATCCTCCTCTGAGGGCGGTGGGATGTTGAGTCACAGGACCATAACTGAAACCGGCTGTAAACTTCGTGCAACACCTTAAAGCACAACGAAGGAACGTCAATGATAAATGTCAACGTCAAAACATAACACTGCACGAGTAGCAAATATCAAATAGTTAAAATAACTAGGTCCAAAATAATGACCATTTAAAAACGTTCGATTACTTCTAAAGGCACTGTATATCTCTAGGCTCAAATTTGCTTGAAAATGGCGGCCAGCAATCGTATGGCCACACTGTCTTGTATATAGTCACTGTAGATATGGGTCGAGTCCCTGCATATAATAAGAAAGAGTTTAGTTATGTGGATCCACAAATCAAAACCACTTGATTTTACATTAGTGATGTATATTTAACATGTTATCGTAATCCGGGGTAACTTTGGTACGATTTTTATAGTTTTACCGTCCTAAAATCATAACCGCATTAAATAATTAATCGCAATTGGCATTATTTAAGACACTAACACTGGCATGATCATATGTACAAAAATGATTATTTTTTTTTCATAAACAGAGATGATGGGCCTAAAAGTTGTCCCAAAGTAACCCCGGGTGTCGGGGTAACTTTGGTTCATCGAGCTTTCGTATGATTATATTCGTATAAAATACATTTGTGCCAAAGATGGACATGGCAAATTGAAAAAAAAGCATGCAAAATATAGTGGTGCTTACTATTTGCAACAAAAACGTGGCAGGTATTACAAAAATACGGGAAATGAATTAAAATTTCAGCTTTTTAATATTTTTATTAAATGAACATACACATATATAACAATTTATATAAAAATTGTTTTTATACCTAAATTTAAGATTTTAACGTAAAAGTCGATTAAAAACTTATCTATTAATTGTTGGTTACAGCTGTATTATTCAAGATATTAAAATGTGAAGAAATATGACATTGCATATGTTATTTCTTCTGTAGAAAAGTCTTTGCAGCTAATTTTGTTGTTTAAATTCAAACGTTACTAATAGTTGTATATGAACTTATTAGCTGTGTCATATCATATTGGATATTTTCAATTAAAAATTAATTTAAAGCAACGTTTCGCTATTTAATATAGCTTCTTCAGACTTAATATTAATTTTGGGGTTAGGTTTTGCGTCAGTTAAACTGACGCAAAACCTAACCTAATAACCTCGAATTTGACAAAGACTAACAGTCTTGCCAATTTTAAGTAAAGTTTTGGATTGCCAACAAACGTCACGTTGACGGAATTGTGCTACAAACCTCAAAGTGAGGCAATAAACATGGCGGACGTGGCGGTACTCTCCTACATCTACTAGCTCAGCCCACATCTACAGTGCCTTTATATGAGACAGTGGCGACAATACAACTAATCCACGCCCCCGCCGCCATATTCAGGCAAATTTGTTACGGGTGTTCATTTAAATTCGTAATCAGAGTCGCCTGTGATACTTGTTTTACGTTTGGCAGTACTGAAAACATTTGAGATTTGGAGGTTAAGATTTGCGCCAGTTTATGTCAAATAACAAACAAAACCTAACCTACTAACCTAGAATTTGACATAGACTGACAATACACTTCAGTACTGCCAAAAGTATAACACGTATCACAAGCGATTTAGCCTAAACATGGCGGCTAAAACCACGTGATCTGGGGAGCCAATCAAAAATAGGACACCCCATTGTCGCCACTGTCTATATAAAGGCACTGTACCCACATCCAAGACCAACTAAATCTATAGGACCAAAGGTTCGTTATTGCTATAGATTTAGTTGGCCTTGCCCACATCTAGAGTCCCTGTATATGAAAGAGTTGGGACATGTAGGGTGACTTTTTTTGGATCCACAAACCATGGAGTACCTGATTTTAAACTTTATATATACTTCTTTCAACTAAAACAACTGAAATATATCTTTGCTACATCACATGGTCCTGGATTTGTGGATCCAATGGCTCAACTCTTAGTACATATAGGAACTCTACCCACATCCAGAGCCAGTAGATATAGAGAGTACCGCCACGTCCGCCATGTTTATTCCTCTGACATATGCGTCACTTTGAGGTTTGTCACACAATTCCGTCAACGTGACGTTTGTTGGCAATCCAAAACTTTACTTAAAATTGGCAAGACTGGAAAATTCGAGGTTAGCAGGTTAGTTTTTGCGTCAGTTTTGACACAAACTGGCGCAAAATATAACCTGCTAACCTCGAGTTTGACATAGACTTACAGTCTTGCCAATTTCAAGTAAAATTTTACACATACCTCAATCAGTCATTGCTGGTGGGAACAAAAATGGCGGCGATAGCGGCATTTTCACGGATCAAAGGATGGCGGTACTCTCTATATCTACTGGCTCTGCCCACATCTATCATGTGTAGTCATCTAGCGGAGACATCGGGAAACTCGAAAAAAGTTATTTCTGTATTACCAGCATTCATATGTTGCCATTTATCACAATTCTAACCTGAAAATAGTGTAAGTGCGAATGTCAAGAGCTCAATTTTGCTGGTTTTTGAGCAAAATTGGATGTAATTACCTGCCATGTCAAATGTAAGTACAATTGCTATTTTTGCTTCTTAGTTTATTTGGTTGGGGAATGATTTATGGAAAATTGAACCATGTTTCCAGTTTGTTGTTATGTTTTAAATGTGGGAAGGCGGCTTACCGTGGTTCATATAGGACTAAGAAAATTGTTGCAATATTTTGTTTTCACTAAAGATAACTATTCAGTTTTATTAATTTATCATAATTAATTGTTTATTTATTTTCCCTAGAAATATTTAAAAAATGATGAAATGTTGGCATTATTATGCGCTCCCATCGGATGAAATGGATTCAGATGTAGATGCTGACGAAGAATCAGAAGACGATTGCCCTGATAGTGCTTCCACGTATAGGACATTGACTCCCTCCTCAGCGGGATATCCATCTAGTCCTCGTCCACCATCTGTAGAAACAACACCAGTTACTACACGACACAGGAAAGATCCTCTGACACCGGTGGCAACATCTAGTATGTCGAAACCCTCCACATCCAGAAATTAAACGCAATCTCGTCAACGCTCGTCAGAAATATCACAGCAAGGGAGCTTTCTGTGACGCCAGTGTCCACCCCACTTGTAACAATATCAGATTCGTCAACTACAAATGGTTTCCCAGAAGCAAATGAGGAAGATGTCCCTATGTATCAGTCACCAACATCGCAGTTCAATGAGAAGGAACTCCTTGGAGAATCTTGGACAGAATCCTTAAGAGTATATTTCCAAGAACTCAAAATTCCGTACATTACAAATCCACAACTGAAACATAACTCTTCAAAAACTGACAATGAACTAGCCTATTTGATCAAGGATATTGTTACATTTACTAATATCTATGCATCTCAAGAGCGAACTGTTTTGGTGGGGAAAAAAAGGCAAGAACATTCTAAACTGGGTTGATAGAACAAAAGAAGAAATTAAAGCTTTTTTTGGGCAACTCATTATAATGGGAATACATTCACCGCCACAAATATCTAATTAGTTTAGCAGTAATCCAATATTAGGTGTAGAAGCTGTATCAAGTCGCGACGCTAAAACAATATAAGGAACTCGTAGAAACATTGCATTTGAACGACAACTATTTAGCTATACCTAAAGGAGAAAAAGCGTATGATAAACTTCATAAACTACGACCTCTTATTGATGCGCTAAACGAAAGCTTACTCAATGCATATCAACCCTCAAATAGACTTTCGGTTGACGAGTCCATGATACCCCTCAAGGGAAGGTCCCGCATGAAACTTTACATACCAAAAAAAGGTGATACAAAGTTTGGTGTCTTGCCGACTCCACCACTGGGTTCGTAACTAAATTTCAAATCTATACCGGCAAGTTACCAGATGCTAAGGCAGAGTATGGACTCGGAGAGAGAGAGAGTGGTGACAACCACTCATCAATTCGAAATGTCTTGTCGCTTTCGACAATTTTTTTACTTCATATACGTTGATGCGTACCCTACTCAGTGGAGGAATTTACTCAATTGCCACAGTAACAACAGACCGAAAAGGACTTCCCAACATGTTGACAACGAACAATAAACTAAGCAGGGCTGAATTTAGGTTCAATATAAAGGGCGCCGTTGCAGCTATCAAATGGCAAGACTCGAAACCAGTTACAATAATCTCAACCGCTGGGAATCCTAAAACCACAAAAGTAATCTCAAGAAAAAACAAGGACGGGTCAAAAAGTGATTTGTATTGTCCAGAAGCTGTCGAGATTTATTACAGCATAATGGGAGGGGTTGATCGCTTCGATAAAAAAAGAGAGGTATGAAGTGGGAAGAAGGTCGACAAAGTGATGGCATAGGATATTCTATTATTTATTAAATTGACTTGCTGTAACCGCATACACAATGATGAATCTTGTAAAAAATGGCGGAGACCAGTTGACATTTCGCCTACGCCTTGCTAGACAACTGATTGCTGGTTTTTTAACAAGAAAACGAAAAGGACGAGACCCATTATTTATCAAGAAAAAGACGGGAGTCCCTATAAAAATAAGAACTGCAAATGTTGGGATGAATCTCCTCAAACAAATTCAAACATACAGGCGTTGTCGGTTTTGCAGTACCCGGGAAAACGAAAAAAGATTGAGAATCGAATGTGCAGATTGCCGTGTTGCCTTTATGTCTAGAACCTTGCTTTAGATTATTTCATGGAAGATACAAATTTTATTTTTCTCTTTTTTGCTTGGTTCATTTATCGTATTTTAATATTCTTTAAATAAAAATTTCATACCCATATAAAAATCTTTATTATTTATAGTTATGATGTTAGAAAATAAACTATTAGAATACTGCAATACATTTAAAATATGACTACGTGATGTGGGAAACATATTTCCCAAAACAAATTTCAGTTTATGGACGAAGGGAAGATATCTTCCCACATAATTAATTAAATTTTAGCAAGGCGTTGTTGTAATTTTGTTGTCTGTATGGTTTCGGCGCACAAGCTCTGCTAAGGCTGAGACCACCATGCAACTGTTTTTCTTCTTTTTACTTTTTTCTTTTTTGGACGTTTATAGTTTGTTTTGCTCCATTTATGTTCCTTTAGCTTCTACTTGTGTTGTGTTTTGTTGCTGTGTATTATTTCTTTCTCTTAAATAAATTTGAATTTAAATTTGAATAAGTTTTCAAAAAACCTGTCAAACAAAAAATCTAAATATGCCTTTTATATTGTTATGATACACTGTGTTGGTTTTGACTAAATTTGAAATCTATAAAAGAAATTTGGGATATTAATACAATCTATTTTGACCCAGTCAAAAGGTAGAGGATGTTTGAAAAGAATTTATTGAATACATCTAAATTAGATCAAATTCTTAAGGAAGTGATAACTATTGAACGTTTGCAGGTGTTTTGAATCTAAAAAGGATAGACAGAAAGTAGTATCATAATGACAAAAGCAGATTCTGATAAGAATATAACCTAAAGTAGGTAAGGGTCAAATAATATTATAATATATAAGGCATTAAGAATAAAATAGAGGGTAGTTACGTATTTTGTTCCAATAATAAAAAAACAACTTATAAAACATGTAATTTCTCAATTTTGGTCTAATAAAAAAATATAGAAATTTGACACTATCTTTAATGTATTAGTTTGGAAAAGTTAAAAAAGGTAATTAATAAATCTACGGGGTTAAGATACAAGTGAAATATCAAGAGATAAGTATGTGAAATATAAAGAGATAAGTATGAGAAATGAAGTTTAAGTTACAAAAGAGAATTGGAAGATGGTAAAACTAAATACGAGGCTTGTTCAATTGAAACCCATCTTTGGTCCAGAAAAAATTTATTGGCAAATATATTTACAAATAATTACCACTACAATTAAGGCACATATCCCATTGTTTCACCAACCGATATATACCCTGCTTAAAGAATTCTTGTGGCTGCTGCTTGAAGAATTCTTTTACGGCATTTTGTACTTCTTCGTCCGACTGAAAAGATTACCTTTTAACGCCTTTTTCAGTGGCCCAAAGATGTGAAAATCGCAGGGCGATAAATCGGGACTATAGGGTGGATGCTCTAACATCCTCCATTTCTTTCGTTGTAGATTTTCTTTCACTACTTTGGCAACATGAGGCCGAACATTGTCGTGAAAATCGCTGTCAAATACAAATGATAGGAACTAATCAGTGTGACGTTTACAAACACAACTAACATTGCAAAACGTCAGTTGAGTGATTACAATTGTTTCCAAGGCTAACCTGACCAAAGATGGGTTTCAATTGAACAAGCCTCGTAGATACAAGAAGAGTTATTAAGAAGTGAAGAATTAGATTTGGATTGAAACAGTTTATTTTGAAGAATACAATTGATAAGGAATTACATTAGTTTGAGTGTTGCTGAATACTGAGTTCTTGGATACATTCTGGAGGAAAGAGGATCCATTCAAGGGGGATAATAGAGACAGGACCACATCTGAAGCATTCTGTTGGCTACTGACGACAGAGGTTGATGAATCTTGGAGCTACGGAAGAGGTATGACAGTTGTAGTTTATCTGTGACAGCTGAGCCAGAGAGCTGTTTGAAGAAGGTCTATTCTGGAAGGTGGCAGGAACGCGAGCAGAGTAAGGTGCAGTCTGAGCTGATAGCTGCCGGGAGTTGGCGAGTTGATAGCTGCCGGGAATTGGCGAGTTGACAGCTGTTGGTCAGTAGGGTTTGACTGTCAGTGTTCGCGAGCGGGACATTACAGAAGGACTAAGAAAGGGTCCAAGCTGTTGACTTCAGAAGGATTTCTGTATAGGAGGTGTTATAAGAGCAGTACAAGGTGGGTAATAATCCTGTTCTATACGCTAAATCAAATAAATGACAATTTAAAAAGTGCAATTAATTATAAACAATTACTTACCGTATCATATAAAGTTAATAGTATACAATTAGAATTGAGCATTTGTCATGTTTGGTTTTGGAGGCTGTTGACGTTTAGTTTGATATAATAGGTAACAATTAATTTCAATGCACAGTTGAAAAATATTTGCAAATCAAATTTACATAATAAAGCAACTAGATAATCGAACCCAAAGCCCTGAAAGAGTCTCAAGTATTATCATAAGCAATACTATAAGTACTTTGATATTATCGGGTTATATGTCGATAACTTGTTGCACAATAATAAAATAGTGTCAGTTTGACAGGTTAAATAGTCCGACCGCGTCAGCGGGAGGATTATTCTGTCAAACTGACACGATTTGTTGTTGTGCAGGAAGTTTGAGACGTTTAACCTGTTGGAAGTACGCATTGTATTCGATTTGATTATTTTTTTAATATTAGGAACAATTAAATATTTTATTGGCAGTTCGATTTGTTTGTATTAACCTAACTGAAAGTCATCTCCATGAAAACAACATCAAGTTGACAAAAGTTATGTATTGCGTTGCCTAGTGAAGTTACTATAGTATAATCGATTTTGTATAATCGAAATTATAAAAGATAACTTAACTAAATCCAGCCTTCTGATTGGTTGAAATCTCTACGAAAAAAATAATCATTTTTATAATTTGAAACTTTTGAATATTTAAAAGGCATAATTCAATTTAAAATAGAGTAGCTAGTGCATATTTAAATAGGCACCGTAACGTAGAGCCTTAACATATATTTTAGAAGTTACCCTTGACTTTTGAATATGCATTCTACCAGTATTAACATATGGCGCGGAAAACTGGACAACTAAATATAACATCGAGACAATAAGGGTTGCTCAAAGAAGTATGGAAAGAGCCATAGTGAACCTGACAAGATGAGACAAAATTAGAAACGAAACACTCAGAGCAATCACCAAAGTAACGGATGTTGGTGTTAAAGTTGCACGCCTCAAATGGAGTTATGCTGGCCATGTAGCAAGGAGTGACACATTTCGGTGGAACAGTAAAATATTAGACTGGAGGCCCTATGAACATAAGAGAGGCAGAGGGAGGCCACCAATGCGCTGGTATGACGATTTTAAAAGAATAGCTGGGTTAGCATGGATCCGAACAGCCCAAAACCGGGAACGATGGAGGGAATTAGAGAAGGGCTATGTTGAAGAATGGACCTAAAAAAAGGCTTATGAAGAAGACCCTTGACTTATATTCACTACCAAACCGTATCTTCTTGCAGTCAAAAAAAGTGCCCATGAAAGGGATATACACTCGACTCACAAGCGCAATCTGTGTGGCCATTTGTGAACTAGGGGAGTATAAAATAAGAAATAGTCGGCAAAATGAGATCCGCCTTAAAAATGTAAATAAAGAATTCTATGTTACAGACGTGCGCATTAGACCTTATATACACGCTAAGCAATGCGAGATCCCAAAATGGATCTCGGCTTTCGAAAATGATTTCACCATGGCTAACATTTAACTAAAAATGGTCCCGGGATCATTTTACCCTACATTGGGTGATCATTTTGCCGGACCCCTTAGGGTAAAATGATCGTTTTGCCAAGTTTTGTATATGTATGTATAATCTGTAACCTCATTTACCTTGCAGTGTAGAGGCTGGTGCTTTATGCGCTGGCATCTGGCTCAACTTGCCCCGGATTCAGGATACAGAGTTTGAGCGCTCCTTGTGGTGCTTGCGCAGCAACAATTGTGTGAGTTGTGTGTCTTGGTGATGTGTTGACCTTCTTACTCTATCTCTTAGGTCTGTGGTTCTGAGTAGAGCACAGTTAATTTGGTGCCCAACTGTGAATGGTTTCACTGAGCCCGATTTTAATCGCCAAGGATACGGAAAAATTCCGACCCCAGCGGGATTCGAACCGAGGATTTGTTTAATGCAAAAAAATATATAATTTCATTTTTTTTCAAACAAAATGCACATGTGACTTGTATGTTTGCGAAATTTTATAAAAAATATTTCCATGAACCTTATCTTTTACAAACATGTTTGTCTTAGGGGGATCATTTTAGGCCACTCCCAGCTAAGATTGCTTATTTGTTATCACAAAGGCAAAATACAGCGCGTGGCCAATTCTAAATATATAAATTCGAAGAATTTTGCACAGAGCACAACAGTCGTAGAGCTTTTATGCTGTTTTTATTAACTATTGAAAGATAACAAATTAAGAAGAAGTAATAACCATTATCACGGCCTCCTGAATTGTGTAACAAATGTCACGACGTTTGTCACACAATTCAGCAGACCGTGATCATTATGATACCGCGTTTCACAACGAATTTGGAACAAACAAGTTAGAAATACGCCATTGTAGGAAAAATGAGTGTTTCACAATTATATGTATATAAAATATAAAAAAGTAAATCGTAAAATACTTATTTAATACATGCATAATAGAATACACAGAGAACACCTAACAAAATGCTCCTACAAAAATTTAATTTTGCCTAATAATGCCTGTTTGAAGTTTATTGCCTAAAACATGTGTAGTCATTCTAGGCCGACTCCCAGGTCGAGAAACATCAGTTACTAAAACAGTAATAACTCATGACAGTTTACTGTATCGCCAGAGCGTTCGAGGCCGGTTGAAGCACAGTTCTTACATACTTGTTGGGCTGGCTGTTATAGTTACATTACTTGATAGTTTGTTTGTTTGGTTGTTATTGGACAAGGTCTAGGCATGCAGAGTACCAAGTACCTTAGACACCGACTGCTTTGGTCATATGGTCAAAGTCCAACTTAGAATTTTGCCGAGACTAAGGAGTTCCAACCCTAGCAAGGGATCTTTTAAGGTGCATTACTTTTAAGTTTTAATTACTATGCCTACCATTTATTTAGTGCTTACAGTAAGGAATATATCGGGCCCTAAAACAAATTATAATAGGCGTTAAATCGCGAGTTCTTGTTTTTGGGGAAACTCAGCATTGCAGGTGCAACCGCTGGAGCCTATCGAGGAATGCGTGCCTGACCGGGGGTGGAGTTCGAATCACGCGTAAGAACGCTTGGGGAGACAGTGGCGTCGCGCCATAAATGCGTGTGGGTGAGTACACGAGCTGCTTCGCGTATTTGAAGGCGTATGCGATTAGGCAAAAATGCAAACCAATAATAAATTATTATCCTATGGTTGCATAATGCGAGGGAATTTTACGAGCGCGGCTATACGTATTCTTAGATAGTGAATTCGATTCCCAATAAGTATTTTACTGAATTCTTGGAATGTCTTAATTTAAGTCAACATATTTCAGAGCCAACTAGAATTACCCTAGATTCCGAATTTCTCATTCATGTCATTTTATCTTCTGATCCCTCTCTGGTTAAATATTCGGGGGAGAAGGTTAATAATGAATCTGATCACAAACTCGTATATTGTACTATCGCTGCAGAGGTACCTAAAAAAACCCCTGTTTGAACCTATCGTGACTTAAAAAACCTTAATTTAAATTCTTCTTCTTCCTCTTATTATAGGCCAGTGGTCTGTTTTAACCACAAAGTGGTTCTATGAGCCCTCTTTGCCCTTAGCAAGGTAGCTGGCTAGCCTTGCCCGTCGAAAGTGAGGAAGAGTTCCCTTTTTAGGAGTTAACGACTACCACAGGTGTCAGCGTGGTAGCCGGGGAGCGTACGATTTTTAAAATCCTTTAAGATTCCACCAGGATTCGAACTCGGGCACGCCGCCTGAGAGGCGAGCATTTGCTCGCGGGGCCATCCGCTCACCGCTTTAATTTAAATGAATTTATAAATGACTTTAAGCTATTACCTTTACAACAAATATATTACGTAAATGTAATTAATGTAAAAATTGACATATTAAATAGCAACTTAATTAAATTGTTGGATAAACATGCTTCTTGGAAAACCATAAAAACAACAAAACCATATATGCCTTGGCTAACTGACAACGTAAAACTCATGATGAAATTAAGAGACAAAGCAAAACTAAGATTTAGAAAGTCAAAAGTAATGTTCATTGGGAATATTATAAATCATTAAGGAATCTGACAAGCGCTAGTATCATAAGGTTTAAGTGGTAGAGCAGGGTGTATGGAATCTCCCTACACGCCTGAGCTTCACCTTGTAGTTCTTTTATCTTTTTGGATTTTTACGATGTCCAATTCTTGTTAAATATTGTAAAAGAAAAAGAATAAAGGCTATTAGTATTATAAATGAAAAAAACTTTGCATATAAAACTAAAAATGCTTCAACGAAACAATTGTGGAACGAATATAATGTTAAACGTTCTCAAACTTTTAAAATTCCAGCAAATATATCGGACCCAAATAAAATTAATAACGTTTTTGTTGATAGATTGCCCAAACTAAAAGTAGATAAAGCTTTAAATAAATTTTATTTAAATAACTTAAGGAAAAACGCTGTCAAATGCAATAGATTTATTTAAAATTTAGTTTAATATAAGAACTCAAAGCGTAAATCCTATATTTACACTTTGTAATCTTTCCTCAGCAGGAACCATATTACAAGGCGTGCCTCAAGGTTCAATTCTTGGACCACTACTCTATACCTTATACACTTCAAAATTTGTTAAACATAGCAATATGCATATGTACGCTGATGGCACACAGATTTATTGCTCATTTCTACCATCCGATATTGACCAGGCCATAGAAAAAATCTCTAGTGACTTAAATAAATTATTTGAAATGTCAACCAAACATTGCCTGCTACTAAACCCTTCTAAATCATGTGTTCTTCTATTTGGCAGAAAGGTTGACTGTGCAAATGTCAAACCCATCGTTCATATTACAATCAATGGGTCAAGGATACCATTAAACGCAGCTGCCAAAAATTTGGGCCTTGTCCTGGATAATAGTTTTAGCTGCTGTATTCGCATAGATTTTATCTGACTGAGGATCAAAAGAAAATGTTGTGTGTTGCTCTAGTGTTCTAGATATATCCACCATGCTTAGATTATGATGCTGCTGAAAGAGTATAAAGAGTTCAAAATTCCTGCTGAAGATTTATTTATGGTATTCGTAAATAATATTTCACACAAATTTACAGACGATAAGGGCCGATTGTACAAGAGAAGCTTAAGGGCCGGTTGCATAAAATAATCCTGATCCTAAGTTCAACGGAACGCCGATCAACTTGTGAACTACGTTTATTCGATATTTCGTTGTTCAATGTAAACTGAACTTTAGTTTAGCTGAACTGTGATTAGTTTATGTTGGCACTACTAATATCTAAGTACTTTTCTCTTTTTCCCGACATTTGACATAACACATATATTGTTTTGGTATAAAACATAACCTACGAGTAATATTTAATTTACGGGAAACTAGTGATACACTCATACACTGATAATAAATAAATAGGTAGGTACAAATTGTTATTTTTGCTAGCTGTAATATAATTACATCTGAATTTATATAGCTTACTTTGTTTGATAAGATCTTCAAGCTTTTTTTATTCGTTTGTAGATTATTCTTTGGAAGTGTTTTGATATGGAATCTTCGAAGAAAAGAACTGTTAATTTCAGTGCAAAGGAGGTTGGCATATTAATGAGTCTGGTATTGAAATATAAGAGCACGATTGAGTGTAGAAAAACCGACAAAACAAATAATGATTTGAAGGAGAAAGCTTGGGAGCAGCTATCACAAGAATTTAATAGCATTTGTGGAGAGCCATTTAGAGATGCGAAAGTCCTTCGTGGCAAATACGAAAATCAAAACAAAAGGTCGAAGCAAAAATTTGCAGATGAAAAGATTCACTTACGAGGAACTGGAGGAGATCCGAAGAAACCCAAGATATTTGACGATATTGATGAAAAAGTCAAAGATATAATTGGTACTCAGATGACAGGCTTCGATTCAGAATTTGACGGAGAGTAAGTTTTTAGTAAAATGAATAATAATAAATTGTTTAAAGTAGACTGTGTTTCAGAATATGACAACATGCAGAGGAAAAGTGGTCATAACAGTATTTCAGATTCAGGTTAGTCCTTATATGTATAGTACTAATTCATTAATTCATTCATGATCTATAGCTTCTTTTTTACCTTTCGTTGTTGAGGACCATTCATACTCTGCGGGAACTATTAATTTTTTAAATGTCATACAAATAAAGTCCAAAATACAAAACATTTTTGACAAAGCGTCCAGAAACTAAGGGTATATACAGTCCTTGCAAATTTGAGCAAAATTGGTTGGGTACTTTCTGTGATACATGACCGTCCACATGAAAAGTGAAACACGCTGTATATATATTAAATGGTAATTTTTTACCAGGATTAATTTTTGTAGCATTTTTAGAAAGGTATATTTTGTTTTTTTATCTAACATGTTATATTGTTGTTTACGTACCAGTTTAATAGATATTTTGACTAGCTTAGGGTAGTTTCCGGACGCTTTGTCAAAAATGTTTTGTATTTTGGACTTTATTTGTATGACTAATAAATATTTGTATTACTAATAAATATTTGTATTTACTAGCAACATGATATTGTACATTTTCGTCATAGAAACAAAATATGAAAAGCTACTCATAACTCCCAAGGGACTTGTCAAATTATTTCTCCCTCAAACTCGTGGTAACCATGCAACTACAAATAAGGTCTTGGCAACCATACAATGAGGCAATCCTTGATGTTACTTACATATTCTAATTTTAAATGTCATTATTATATTTTTAAATTTCCTACTACTCTTACTAATATGCTAGTAAATAAAATATTGTATGCACCACGGGAGATATTCATGTTCTTTACCTTCGGTTGACTTACACACCTCGGGCCAGAGGCCCTCGGTCGGTAACACATGTCAACCTCAGGGAAAAAAACATATTCATATCTCCCTTAATGCATAAATATCTATTATAAATTCAGTTTTATTTGATCTTTCTATTTGCTAAGACGATTCAGTTTTACATGCTGATGATATGTGTTAACTACATTGAAAATACTATTCACATATCAGATTTATGCTTATAATAGATAGGAAAATGCAAATTAAAAAAAAAATCATCTAAATTAAAAATAAATTAAGTTGATAAAATAGTTTTATTTAGATTTTACATTCTATTCACGTGATACATCTAACAAAGGTTGAAAGTACTCGGTTATCAAAGCTTGTCGTGCAATATTATTTAAATCTATATTTTCAACACCTGGTTGTACTACAGGTATAGCAATATTTCCCAATTCAATAGCCACTTCAACTTCTTCATTTACAACAGGGACATCATCCCTCAACATACATGCGATATTATGAAGCACTGCACATGAAACAACAATTGCTTCCACTTTTTGCACATTCAATTTAATTCCTAATGCTAATATTGGGAATCTACGTTTTAATACACCAAAACATCCCTCTATTGGATTTCTCGTTCTAATGTGTGCTTCATTAAATAAATGCTCTACAGGAATTTGTGGATTAGAAAGAGGTGTAATCAGGTACGGTAATAAACCATATCAACTATCGCCTACCAATAAATTTTCACCAAATTCACCATTTTCAAACCGAGCTGGCACTATTGAATTTCTGAATATATTTGCATCATGAGCAGACCCTGGCCATCTACAAACAATATCCCAAATCTTTAATTGAGAGTCGCATATTGCTTGCACATTAAAAGAAAAATAACCTTTTCGATCCCTGATATTTTCTGGTGTTTCTTCACCAGCAGATTGAATTCTTACATGGGTGCAATCTAAAGCCCCAATGCATCGTGGAAATCTGCTTATGTTGAAAAAACCCTGTCGAACAGTATGTATATCCTCATCATATACGTTTCATGCAGATGTGCAATTGCCCGGGTCACTTTATTAATGACTCTGCTTGCTGTAGATTTATCTACTCCAGAAAAATCTCCAGCTACTTGCAAAATACATCCTGTTGCCAGAAACCTTAAGGTCAGGAGTACCATTTCAGAGGCTGATAGAGCTTGATTCCTTAAAATATATATATATATTAATAATATATTATTATTACTTAATCAAGAATTAAAAGATTAAAACAAACTAAATTTACCTCTTGCTTATGGAAGAAATTGCTGGAGAAACACTTTCAATAATGTAACCAACTGTGTTTTTTGTCATACGAAATCTTTGCAAAAATGCATTGTCTGTCCATATAGTAAAATGATCAGGACGCTCCCTAAATGTCCGCGGCATCCTTGCATTCATGACAGCATCCACAAGTCCCAAAAAATCTTCATCATCAGTTATAACTTCCTCAAATTCATTCATTTTTGTAAGCTCATACAACACAAAACAAAAGAAACTGTGAGCTTAGAAAACCAGATTGATCGACAGTTCGACTGCTGAACGGTCGAAAGTAGGCGTTCTCTTGAACCCCGGATTTGAACTAACATTAGTGTGAACTACTGTTGGTACAACTACTTTTCGACTTTGAACTGTGGTTCAACAGTGAACTACAGTTCAAAGTGTTTATACAACCGGCCCTAGGTGTGGCTCAGTCTTGATCCAGCCCTGAACCAAGAAGGTCACAAAAATTGCGTTGTACAACTGCAGCTTAGCGCCGTCATCAGGTTCAAGAGCAGTTTAATTCTGAGCTGCCATCATTGGCGGTTTAAGTCTGAGTTCAAAGAAGCATAACCTCATTGCGATTATTGTATTGTGTTGCGTGCACTAGTACACCCCCATATCTATATACTTTCACATTGATTTTGAAGATTTGTTGGAGGAATTGCCTGATGATGAGGACATGTTGGACCTGATTCGTATGAATGCAAATTTAAGAGCACCAAAAAATGATCGTCCTCGAGATAATCACTTCGAAAAGTGGACCGTTTTGAAATTTATGCAGAGATTTCGTTTATCTAAAAATGGGGTGCGTTTTGTACCACAACATATTACTGACGGAATATCACATCCAACAGAAAGGTAAGTAGGGCAGAACCACGTACCTCGGGACAGTTCCTACCTCGGGACAGCTGTGCTTTAAACCCTTGCTGTACATATTTAGCAGAAATAAACATGGTAGTTAATCTGTCTGATGGTAGATGACACCTGACTTTAGTTGTGTGATGCTAATACTAAAAATTGTGTTTTTGATTTTCACGAGTAATTTTTTATCATCCGACATCGAAGTGTATGTATCTGAAGGTAGGCTAGTTATTGTTTATATCTATGAATAATGTGTTCAAATGCAAAATTTGATGTATATTTTTTACAATGAGATGTTTCATAACCTTACTATTTTTGATTTATTTTAATTGCTTTCTAATATCCACAAGATTCGTACCTTGGGACATATTTCAGTTCGTACCTCAGGACATGTCCCAAGGTACGTATCTGATATTAGTAGCTTTATAATTGCATTAATCCTACTGTAATATTTTCTATCTAGATGCCAAGAAGCAAGAGTAACGTAAAAAGGGGAAACCCACTTGCAGCAGCAATAATTGAGGCAGCAATAATTGAGGTCGCAAATCTTGTTTTATTAAACCAGTTACCTCTAAGAACAGCCGCAGAAAGACGTAACGTATCAAAATCGACGCTAAGTAGGCACATTATAAAACATAAAAGCGGTCTCAATGAAAATTTTGTGTATGAAGCAAGAAACGACACAAGAAAAGTTTTCACTGACTCTCAAGAGATAGAAATTGCACGTTATCTAAAAGTAGCTGCAAATATCCATTACGGACTAACTTTAAAAGAAGTGCGCAAGTTGGCCTACGATTTCGCTATTGCCAACAAAATAAAATGCCCCGACTCCTGGGGTGAAAAGCAAATAGCTGGAAAGCGTTGGGTAACTTTTTTTATGCGGAGAAATGCTGATTTGTCTTTACGTAAACCTCAAGCAACTAGTATTGCCAGGTCAACTGCATTCAATAGAACGAACGTGGGTATCTTTTTCGACAAATTGGAAGTGCTAATGGAAAGACATAAATTCGAAGCTAACCAAATCTTCAATCTTGATGAGACCGGCTTGTCCACCGTCCATTCTCCTTTAAAAGTAATATCCACTAAAGGAACTAAGCAAGTAGGAAACATGACGTCTGGAGAGCGGGGATCCAATGTTACCATGATAGCTGCTGTTAATGCGATAGGGAATTCAATACCGCCAATGTTCGTGTTCCCTCGTGTCCATTTTAAGGGTCCAATGCTAAAAGGAGCTCCGATTGGTAGCATAGGCTGTGCCAGAATTAGTAGTTGGTCAAATTCCAGCTCATTTTTAGAATTCCTGGAACATTTCATTAAACACACGAAACCAAGTGCAGAAAATAAAATATTATTGATTCTTGATAATCATGAAAGTCATGTGTCTATACAAGCTGTATACAGAGCTAAAGAATGCGGTATAATACTATTAACGTTCCCTCCCCATACCAGTCACAAGCTGCAGCCATTAGATCGAGCAGTTTTTGGCCCATTAAAAAATTTTTTAATACTGCTTGTCATGAATGGCTACTAAACTCTGCTGGGTCCCCCATGACGATCTATGATGTGGCTGAGTGTGCGGGAAAGGCATATCCGCTAGCATTCACACCTGGAAACATTCAGTCTGGTTTCAGGGTTTCGGGGATTTACCCAATTAACAGAAACATTTTCACGGATGAGGAATTCCTCACCTCATATGTTACAGATAGGCCACTCGAAACTCTGAATAATTCACGTGAACAATGTAGTACAACACCTACAGCCGAAGTACCAAGTTCCTCAAACCTTGAGAATATTGCAGTTAGCGAACCTAGCACATCGAAAATTCACGTAACACCAGAATCTATTCGCCCCTACCCAAAAGCAAAGCCTAGGAAGTCAACCAGAGGTGACAGAAAACCAGGAAGGTGCCGTATCTTGACTGATACGCCAGAAAAAAAATGAAATTGAAATGCAACAATTGGCTAGGAATAACAAAAAATCCATCAAGGTAAATGCTAAAAAACTAAAAGTCAAGAAAGTCTTAGTGAAAGAAGATTCCACTAGTTCAGATGAAAGTCTTGAAGTATCATCAAAATCATCAGATTCCTTAAACGACATTAGTTTTGGCATTGATGAAGATGAGGAAGACAACGAAATGCCACAGTCACATAACATAGGTGATTTTGTTCTTGTTCACATAAAAGGGAAAAATTCTGTTCGGTACTACGTGTCCAAAATTATCGCAATCGAAGAGGATGTGTTGGAGGTAAAATATTTAAAAAGAATTAAAGGATCTACGAAGAAGTTTATTTATGAGAATGAAGAAATTTATGAAATATCCACAAGTAATGTAGTTATGAAGCTGCCTCATCCTAAGCCTGCTGGTAGTACTCATCGGAAAAGTAATCAGATTGAGTTTGAACTTGATTTTTCTGCATATAATGTTGGTTAAATGGCTAAAAAGTATATTTTAGGATAATATATATTCATGTCCTAAGGTACATGCTCATCTGTCCCAAAGTACGTGCTACATGCCGTACCTTGGGACAGTAGCAACGTTTTGTTAGATGGCTAGTGCTTTTTTGTTATTTTGTTTTTTACACTTTTGTATGTTGAGCTTAGTTCAATAAAGACTTAATTTGTGTTCTGTTTACTTATAATGCCTATATTTTCGAAAATAGCGTTTTCAATCCGCAATAATCAAAAAGTGTCCCAAGGTACGTGGTTCTCCCCTAATATATCCTACGTTCCACAAAATCGGTACCTATTTCATTAATAAAATTGCATTTTTTAGGAACCACGCTGTATCTGCACAATGTTATTTGTTACATTGCGATATTATGCTACTGGCTCTTTTTTGCAAGTAATTGGTGACTTTACTGGTATAGACAAGGCAACAGCCAGCAGAATTGTCCATAGAGTGTCAAGAGCTATAGCTGAATTGCACAAAACCTTCATTTGAATGTCTGAAAGTGAAGAAGAAATGAAGACAAATAGCCTGCAATTTTATAACATTGCTCGCTTCTCAAAATGTATAGGTGCATTGGATGGCACTCTTATAAAAATCCCCTCGCCTGGAGGAGAACAAGCAGAAGCCTTTGGAAACCGAAAGCAGTTCTTTTCATACAATGTGCAAATTGTATGTGACGCAAACACAAAAATAC
Organism: Agriotes lineatus; assembly: GCA_940337035.1. NCBI lineage: Eukaryota > Metazoa > Arthropoda > Insecta > Coleoptera > Elateridae > Agriotes > Agriotes lineatus. The sequence goes on along the minus strand of CALNHX010007436.1, from coordinate 37,403 downwards.
AAAACATTGTCTGTAGATGGCCAGGTACATCACATGATAGTACAATTTTTAATAATTAGAACCTACGAGCGAAGTGTGAAAATGGCGAGTTCCGTAATTATGTACTAGTTGAAGACAGGGGATATGGTCTTCGATCGTTTTTGATTACACCTTTGGTAAACCCAGCAACTTCAGCTGAGCAGATTTTTAATGAATCCCAGATAAGAACGAGAAACCCAGTAGAAAGATGTATCGGTATCTGGAAAAGGCGGTTTCCCATTTTGTCATTGGGAGTTCGATGCAAGTTTGAAAGAGTCGAGGCGATTCTTGTTGCTACAGTATTATCATCAAAAGGGGTTACCGTTGGCTAATCTCTCAAAATCAAACCTAACATAGCTACTTGGATACAATTGCCTGCCGACCAGCTCAGTACGAAGACGGCGTGTGACAGTTCTATGAACGAAATATGCAAAACGGGCGCCAACGGTATTTTTAACAAAATAAGCAAGTGTATCCAGGCAGTAGAACGAGAATCCGTAAACTCAGTAGCACAAACAATCTGAAAGAAAGCACAACTCAAACATCGGTAGCAGTAACAAATAATAAATAAACACAATAAAATATCACAGTATAATTGGCATTTAAAATATCACCATACAATCGACAAAGCATAACTCTTAATATGAATGCGTCACAATTTACCAATATCTGCGTAACAACAAAAATAATGGTTGAGCGGACGTTATGGAAAATCAAAGCTTAAATTGCCGCAAGCCGAGAAGCGGCAGCGCACACTCGCGAACGGACATGTCATAAAATAATTATCTAAATACAGTCTAAAGTACAACCTGTTAGCGGCTTCCGTCGAGCACTTTCAGCATGCTTATCAAGAGTCCAGGCGTGCTGAAGATCTCCCTGAGAACACGCAGCAAGCCAAGGTCGCACATCGAAGATAGCGGCGGCGACAGCTGCCTCCTCGAAATTCAGAAAAACTGCACACTCGAACTGAATTGCCCAAAACTGCTTATGTAGACTGATTTAACCAAGACTGATTTGCCCAGACAAATTACTCGAATTTTCGCCCACGGCTGCTTGTTTGAATTCCGCCCAAGACGGCTTGTTCGAATTGTGCCCAAGACGGCTTGTTCGAATTGTGCCCAAGACGGCTTGTTCGAATTGTGCCCAAGACGGCTTGCTAAGGAAAACGAAATCCAGAATAAATGCATGCAACCCTTTGGTAAACGACCAACAAAATAAAACGGAACTTACCCCGGGTGAACTGGGCAAACGAGCATCGAAGGCTAGATGCGGCATGGCGTAGAATAAAATCTCACATGCTTCGCTTTGCAGCGAGGCCCCAAAGCTCCCAAAACTAACAAAATGTAGCGGCAAGACAAAGCGGATCACCAAAGCCAGCATAAAACATCTTCGCCGCGTTCCGTCAAACCAAAAGGGACGCGCTCAGCCAAAAGAATGCGGCCTCGAGAGCGCTCCGACCTCACGCTGTCGAGCAAGGCCAAAATCATGCCTGAACGATACGATAACAAGCCCCACAGAAATCGCAAATTAACGAAGGCGTAAAACTAGCAATGCAGAACTACAGGGAGTGACAAAATAACCGTAACAACAGCTTTATTACATAACACTGCTAAACTTTTAAAAGAAGGAATGCCCCAACTAGAACATGAAGAAGTAGCAGCAATTGAAGCCATTAATATGGAAGTCGATGGCGTGCTTGAAGACAACGCAAGAGGAGTTAATAATTCCACAAGATATCAATTAATCCATGAATATTTTAATAATTTGTAACATATTTTGTCACAATGTCATCTAATAAAATAATAATCAGATAATTATTTTAATCAAATAAGAATTACATTTAAACTTCGTACATTAGATGGACCGTACTCAAGATATCTGATGAAAGACACATCTCCCTATGACATTACTAATTTTGTTAGCTATACGCGTTGCTTCCTAAATGACCCCTTGAAGTTTACCACTTTCAAACATCATGCCTTGATTTTAAAATTCGCATATTTCCAGCGAGTACTTCCACCATGCGCTTAATTTCTACTAATGATTTTAGCTTCATGAGCTCCATCTCATGATTTTCTTGCATTATGTTTCAGCTTCAAATCATGTTCTTTCTCCATTATGCTCTTTACACACTTTATCGACAGTTGCGTTGTTATTTTTAGCTAAAAAAAATATTTTGTTCTTCACCGTTTTGATTGAGGGAGAACCCCCGATTTTCATGTATTTCTGCAACATACTTGTACTTCCAGTTTTACGAATATGGAAAAGAGCTTTTCTTTCAGCATTTTGGCATACTTCGACCAGTCAGATACCTCTAAACATAGGGGAGAGTTGGGTAAAACGGGATAGTATGGTAAAACAGGATACCCAGTTTAATTTTAAAACAGGTAGTTCCATCTATCTGGTGATGGCTGAACTAATATTCCTTGTTGCTTTTTTACTCCCGGCAAGTACTCTATGGACTATAGTTTATCTCTGAACTGCGTGACAGGTGCATTTATTAAAGTGTGAGGTTAAACTAAATTGTTTCACCTACATTAAGAAGTTGATTTTTAATTTTTAGTGTAAAATTATTTGAAGGTGAGTGGATTTAACGAATACTACGTTTATTTACTATAGGTATTTACAATAGTATTTTAGTATTGTTGGGTAAAACGGAATACAGAGTAGTTGGGTAAAACAGGATGGTATCCCGTTTTACCCAGCCACATCTATATAGTATTGCTTGTATAATTTTATATTTAAAATTATTTCTTTTTTGTTTTTGAAGAGCAATGGGCAGGTATAAAAGAAAAACGGAAAGGCAGAATTGGGACGAGGACAGTATGCGTCAGGCTGTTGAAGAAGTACTAGAAGGAAGAATGGGGTATCTCAAGGCCTCTAAAGAATATGGGGTTCCTCATACGACCATTGAAGCACGGGTGAAGAAAGTTAGGCAGGGTGTTCTCAACAGGGAGGAGTCTGCCAAAAGAGGGCTAGGACGTCACAAACCTGTTTTCACCCCCGGTCAGGAATAGGAGCTAGCCGTACACATTTTTTTCATGGAAGCAAGGCTGTTTGGCTTAGCTCTTAACGAATTAAGAAGTTTGGCGTTTGAACTGGTAGATCGTAATGGTTTGCCAAATAGATTTAACAAAAATAAAAAGAAAGCAGCTAAGGCTTGGTTATACAGCTTTTTAAGCTGACATCCAAAGATCAAACTTCGTTCACCTGAGCCAACATCACTTGCGCGGGCCATAGGTTTCAATAGGCCTGCGGTTGAAAGATTCTTCAATTTGCTATGTGAAACTATTGAAAAACACAAAATACCCCCTGATCACATTATAATATCGATGAGACGGATATTATGACAGTGCCAAAAAAAACGATCGAGATGTTTGTCGATACGTGGAAAACGACAAGTTGGCTGTTTGCCTTCAGCAGAACGTGGAGTTTTGGTAACGGTGGAGATCTGCATGAGCGCTACTGGTGTATTTATTTTTTAATTTTTAATTTTTTTAATTTTAATTTATTCTCAAACAGGCAATTGCCTAATTACAAGAGAATATATACCAAGCTAGGTACCTCAAACCCCGCACGGAGCGTAACCGTTCTCACTGTCGTGTAATTTGGATATGTATTGTATTTTTTATAATATAAATATCTTAAAAATCTGTTTTGCACCTTTTCTAATTTTTGTTTTGGTCCAACGTTAATTGGATACCATACAACTGATGCATATTCAAGCTTCGATTTAACAAACGCATTATACAACATTTTTAATGTTCGAGTATTTTTGAGATGGTAAGACTGTCTAATTAAAAATCCTAGGTTGCGTAAAGCTTGGTTTTTAATTATTTCAATGTGGAGGTCAAACTTAAGTTTAAAATCGTAGTGAACTCCCAAATCTTTAACATTTGCAGTTTTCTGGCGCTCTTCATTATTCATTTTATAATTATAAACTAATTTATTTGTTTTCAAAGTTAATGACATTACACAACATTTGGATATATTAAAGTCGATTTTATTTCTAAGGCTCCAGTCGTACACACGATTAATATCAGCCTGCAGGGCAAGGTTATCATTAGGATTTTCTATTTCAGAGTAAAATTTCATGTCATCAGCAAACAGTAAGCAACTTGAGTGCATTAATACGTCAGGCAAGTCATTAATGAAGATTAAGAATAGTATTGGGCCCAAATTAAACCCTTGGGGTACTCCCGAATTAGCTGTGAATTTACCTGAAGTATTCCCGTCATGCTTTACATAAAAATATCTCTTTTGCAGGTACGAACTGAAAAACCGCATATTGCTAGATGACACCCCATATGTATGTAACTTTTGTAATAGGATATCGTGATCAACTGTGTCGAACGCTTTTTTGAAATCCGTATATACAACATCCACCTGTTTTTTATTTTCAAAAGAAGCCATTACATCATGTACAAATGTTGCTAGATTGGTACTTGTCGATCTTTTAGGAACGAAGCCATGCTGAGAACTACTAACATAATGTTCAATATGATTCCAAAGCTTATTGTAAATAATCTGTTCAAATAATTTAGCAACAGCCGATAGTACCGCAATAGGTCTATAATTTTCAATGCAGGATTTGTCACCTCCTTTGAATACTGGGGTAATCAATACCTCTTTCCAGTGATCGGGAAACACATGGGTTTTAAGGGAGAGATTGAATATATAAAGTAGTGGGAGTTCAAGGTAATCTGAACACGCCTTAATTATATACGGAGGATATCGTCAACTCCAGCAGCCTTTTTTGGTTTTAATTTTTTAATTGCAGCGACATACTCGTTGTGAGTCACCGAGCCTAGTTTGAAAAGATTATTAGTTCGAACTTTGCCATTGCAATTAATTTTATATGTAGATGGCGTTGGATTGCAAACTGATTCAAAGTATAGTGCAAAATTTTCAGCAATTTCAGAGTAGCCACCAATGTTCGTCTTCCCAAGAGCTAGGGCGAAGCCAGTGCTCCTCCTGGAAGCACAGCTCATTATCATCCATCAGGATGGATGCAGAAAGAAATATTTTTAAGCTGGTTCGATAAATTTATTTCTTTTTCCAATCCTTCATAGGAACACCCTGTGCTTTTGCTTCTTGATGGGCATGATACCCACACCAAGAATCTGGAGTTGATTCAAAAGGCCAGGGAGAACGGTGTTGTGCTACTATGTTTTCCGCCGCATACAAATCACCGCCTACAACCTCTGGACGTAAGTTTGATGTCACCACTCAGCACATACTACAGTCCAAAAGTACAAAGATGGATGCAACAGCATCCAGGCAGGCCTATTACGATATCCTAAATAGGCAACGTTTTTTGAAACGCCTTCATGAAAGCTGCTAGTGTTCAAACAGCGGTAAGTGGATTTAGGAAAACAGGTGTGCATCTTCTAAATCCAGAGATATTCCCAGACTGGATGTTTGAACCAGCCGAAACTACAAATAGACCTATAGAAGACAATACAAACAGTCAAACTATAGATAATGATAACCTCTTACCTGAAATTACAAATTCTTCGCCAAGGACATCACCCATACCATCAGCAAGAACACCAACGGACACACAACCCATAACACCACCGAAAACACCACTGAAAACACCACCGAAAACACCACTGAAAACACCACCGAAAACACCACCGAAAACACCACCAATAACACTACCAAGAACACCACTAAAACCTTTAAACCCGCTACAAAAAATTCAAGCACGAGATCAAGAATATACTGCAAATACCTTAAACACACAAGATACTACTCCAGGTCCAATTCCCGCGAAGCATTTTTATGCGAATGCGACTCCTTCATGTTTCCACTGCTAGTCCAGTCAAAATAGACATTCCAGTTTGCATTAATTCCCAACAAGCTGGATTTTTGTGCAGGCCTTGAATACATCATTACAAATGATATGTCAAAAGTCCCCATCGATCCCGCTTGTGCGTTGTTTTTTATTCGAGGTCAAAGGTCACAAATTTGCGTTTTTTGCGTATATCTCTGAAACAACGAGAGCTATCGAAAAATGGTTTAGACAAAGTTTGTAGATCGTAAAATTGTCTACAAAAAATATCTCAACACTTTTTCTTCTACGGTGCACTGTTCTCGAATTATGGCTATTTTTAACATAGAAAATACGAATATACACTCATACGTGGCCAGTATGCATCATCGGGTTAACCATTTGAACACAAAATATTAGAACATAGTTTTATTTGCCCCATGCACACAAGCACGTGAAAAATATACAATTCTGAGTGAGTCATCGTCCGTCCCTAATTATATTGGGCGGTTGGCCTTGAGAAACATCTGCCTGCGACACTCCATTTGTCGGGTCGAAACCTGTTTATACCTGCTTTCCGAAGGACATAATAGCTCTAGTAAATGCAGTCAGTTTTGAACGGTTTTTAGTAGTGAATAGACGTGTTTGTGCATTATATTCTCTTTTTAAACAGTGCCGTTACAAAATTTTGTAAAAATGTCAGAAGTTTGCTTTATTTGCAATGAATCTGTGACTGAAGGTGAAATTGTGGTTGTTGATCGTGGGCTAAAGACTTTAATGGATTCAAGTACTGAAAGGGGTGATGGGTTCGATGAATATTTGAAGAACAAAACATCTGTAACGATACATAAGCAGTGTCGTAAAGCATACACCCGGAAGAGCAGCATCGCTGCAGCTAAAAGACAGCGTGAGGCGGAGATAGCTACCACATCTGGGATTAGTCCTCCTCGTACTAGAGTACGAAGTAATGAATCGTCTTTTTGTTTCAAGAAATACTGTTTGTTCTGTGGCAATGAAGCAGATAAAACGGCTGAAATGAAAAAAGCGCAGCATCGTCGACGAAGAGTGTCTCAAGTTTCAACCCTTGACTTCAAGAAAACCATCTTGAAGGAAGCTCAGACTCGTTCTGATGAGCTAGCAAGAAGTGTCATTGCCCGCATTCAGTATGAATATGACTTAGTTGGAGGTAAAATCGGTCGTCCCCTGAAAGTGATTCTATTACTTCAGCGATGGAAGAAATATTTGCATTTATTGAAAATTATGATGATTGTCAATTTTCAATAGAAGAATTGAAAGATATTTGCAAAGAACCATCGATCGATAATAGAACAATTAAGTCAAAACTCAAGTTAAAGTATGGTAATAGAATCATTATAACTGAGAAATTGGGAAGTTCAACATTCATTTGCTTCATCGACAATCAGCATGACGTCCTCAGCACAGCTTGGTATGAGAAGAAAAAGCAAAATGAAAAGGAAGAGAGGTTGAGAATACTTGAAGCAGCTGCAGCAATCGTTCGAGAAGATATTCAGTCGATAGTGTTTGACACTGATAATTATCCTCCACCTACTCAGATGTTCGAAGATATCAATAGTGATATTCCAGAATCTTTGACTTACTTGTTAGAGCAAATAATTTTGAAAACTAAACGATGCAAATTGGAACACTTGAAATTAATATGTACAAATGTCAGCCACTGTATTATGGCTGCTGTTCGGCCTAGGTCTTTCAAATCACGGTTACAATTGGGTCTCTCAGTATTTTTTCATCGACGGTTTGGATCAAAACGTCTTATTCAAATTTTTTCATCTTTTGGTTTGTGTGCATCGTATAATGAAACTATGATGTATGAGGCAGCAGCAGTTCTTCATCGTCCACCTCATATTCTACCACCAGAAACTGGAACAATTATTCAATATGCTGCAGACAATGCTGACATCAATGTACATACCCTAGACGGTCATAATACGCTCCACATAATGGGTATCATTCAAATTATAACTCCAAAAGCAGCAGTTATAGCCGAAAAACCCATATCACGAGTAAACAGAGTCCTTTCAGCGAAAGATTTTGCAGCAAAAGCTCATGTACCGATAAAAGTCTATCAAAATGATGGCGCAGTTGGGTATAGTAAAATAGTTGCACAAAATTTTCATTATGAAAGTAGCACAGCAGTATCTTTACTGAAAAAAGTTGATATTTTGTGGTTGTATGGGAAATGGAAAGATTTACTATTACCTGGTTGGAACGGTTACATTGAACGTTTAACGAGTAATATGGATTTTTCAAAGTCTCAAATTCTCTTTTTACCATTCATTCAGCAACCAGCAAGTAACTACAATACTATCTACACAACTTTACTCTGCGCTTTGAAAAATGCAAAACGTTACAATCACGATGTATGCATTATTACTTTTGATCAGCCTTTGTATGCAAAAGCTCGAGAAATCGTATCAGCAGCACCTGAAGGATCTGAGGTATCGAAGATCGTAGTAAGACTTGGAGGTTTCCATTTACTCATGTCTTTTTTTGGAGCAATTGGTCAAATTATGCAGGGAAGTGGCATAAAAGAGGTGCTCTCTTTGATTTATGCCACTAATTCATTAGACAAAATGTTGAATGGCCATGCTTATGCAAGAGCAGTTAGAGCACACACATTACTCCATCTCACTTTAGCAACAATAATATCAGAAGAACTTGTCATCGATGACGAGATGCATGCTAATCTACAAGATACTGTAGACCTTATAATGAATAACACAATTTCGTACGTTGATATTGAGAATGGCCATGAGATGGCTGAGGCATTACTGAGCAGTTCAATCAAAAATTAAAGGAATATGAACAACGTGGACCAACTGCAAAATTGTGGACGCAATATTTTCACATGGTATCAATTGCTAAGGAGTTTATAAGAGCAGAACGTATGGGAGATTGGAAAGCTCATTTGAATAGCATTCGAGAAATGCTTCCTTACTTCCACGCATCAGGACATTTTCCTTATGCCAAATCTGCACATTTATATCTACAAGATATGTTACAATTGGAAAACTTGATTGATGATCCTGAGGTTTTCGAGAGATTTACATTGGGATTTTTCACAATTAGACGTTCTGATAAATTGAGTTGTGGAACTTCAACGGATATGGTCATTGAGCAATCGATGATGAAGTCAATGAAAACAGATGGAGGTGTTGCTCGAGGAAGAAGTACGCAAGAGAGCGTCATAAGTAAATGGATTTATGGCATGCATGCAATGAATACTGTGTGTGAAAGATTGGAGGATTTAGCGGATGTAAGAATGGACACGACAGATCAGCATGTCGATGCAAGGGATTCCCGCGTAAAGAGAGATACTGGAGACATCAAGAAACTTCGTGAATGGTTTTCGTCACATGATCCTTTTCCTGAATTGAACAAAATCATGTCCATTGCCAATGGAGTCGTCGGGGATGATAAAATCAATTGCCATAATGCTCGTGAAGTGGGTATTGCATCTATGAGTAAAATGATGGGCCAAACATTTAATAATATTAAATTGAAACGTGCTGATAAAGTACTACCTCTATTATCTATGAAGAGTACCATGAAGATTCATGATGAGAAGGTACCAATAGATCCTGTATTATTATTTCAACGCATGAGTATTACGAAGACATTTGAAGATGAGCTTGAAAAATTCTTCGAGTACGAATTAGCCCCTTACCCTTTATCGCTCTTTGATGCAATTGGAATGCGTAAGACACAGAAGTCAGCCATTTATGATTGCTTTGAATGTGTGAGCATTGATATCGAAAGTGCAAATGCTACCTACATCATCGATGGAGGATACCTGTTACATCGTGTTGTGTGGGATCGAGAGAACACATTTGAGGATATTTTGGACAAATATCTTCAGTATGTTCGTAGACACTTTGGTTACAACGTTACTATAATATTTGACGGTTACACTGATTATACAAAAAATATCAAAGCTGCAGAACAACGTCGTCGAGCTAAACAAACATCTTCATCGCCTGATATCGTTTTTGATCGATCAATGACTGTTCCGACAAACCAACAGCAGTTTCTTGCTAATACTCACAATAAATCTCGTTTGATTTCGATGTTATGTGAAGAATTTGCAGCTGCCAATGTAGTTGTGAAACAAGCTCAAAATGACGCTGATGTCCTCATTATTGAAACCGCAATTGAACAATTCAGTAGCACCAATCCAACTATCGTTGTTGGAGAAGATGTAGATTTGTTAATAATATTAACTGCACGAACACCTAGTGATAAGATCATTTACTTTTTAAAACCTGGGAGAGCTCAAGTTCAAACAAAAATATATTCTTCACAAAGTTTAACTGCATATCCAAAATGTCAGCCTCATATATTATTCCTTCATGCGATAACTGGCTGCGATACGACATCAGCAATTTTCAAAAGAGGCAAAAATACAGTATTCAAATTGTTTGAAAAACGTGAAGACTTGATTGATAACGCAAAAGTATTTACAAATATTAACTCGTCAGCAGATGTTATCCTCACCAATGGAATTCGTGTTCTCCTTGCTATGTATGGAGCTCCAAAAAAAATGAAATCGATAGACAAGTATAGATATTTGAGTTTTGTGAAAAATACAAAAAACAATAAGAGAGTGCAGTTATCTTGTCTCCCTCCAACATCTGCTTCTGCTAATCAACACTTGTTTCGTGTGTTCTACCAAGTGCAAGTGTGGCTAGGCAATGATCTAAATCCTGAAGATTGGGGCTGGAAATTGATGAATAATAGTTTGGAGCCAATCCAGATTTTACTGCCACCTGCTCCAGAAAAATTACTCAATACAATTTTTTGTAATTGCAAAAAAGGCTGCACAAACAATTGCGGGTGCAGAAAAGTTGGATTGTATTGTTCATCGGTATGTACCAATTGTCAAGGCCAATCTTGCACCAACATTGAATCAAATACAACAGATGAAGATTGTTTCGAAATTGATGAGGATATATCTCTCTTCTTGGAGCAGTCTACACAAATCGAGCAAGAAGAGGAAGAAGACAGTGATGAAGAAGAAACGAGTGACTATGAAGAATTTGATGTTGAATGATGATGTAATTTTCTTGCTGTTAAAATTTTCGTTAAATTTAAATAAAAAAAAAATTTCATCAATAAAATAGTGTCCCATTACATTCCCTCGATCAAAATATATTGTGGAGTATTCCTACTGGGGAAACCACGTTAAAAAAAAAGCGCCGTGTACACTACCTCAGAGGTGGTGCGGAAATGTGTGCATATAGTCGAAAGTACGACTTTCCTGCGCTCTAAAGTCACGATATCTCGAAAGCGATGCTTTGTAGGAGAAAAGTGTTGAGATATTTTTTGTAGACAATTTTACGATCTACAAACTTTGTCTGAACCATTTTTCGATAGCTCTCGTTGTTTCAGAGATATACGCAAAAAACGCAAATTTGTGACCTTTGACCTCGAATAAAAAACAACGCACAAGCGGGATCGATGGGGACTTTTGACATATCATTTGTAGTGACGTATTCAACGCCTGCACAAAAATCCAGCTTGTTGGGAATTAATGCAAACTGGAATCATAATTTAGTCCATTTTGACTGGACTATGCACTGAGAATTTTGTTGTAACGCCAAAACAGGTTGTTCCACTCCCTCGTTCCGAAAGAAAAATTAATCAAAACGACAGAAGAAGGGGTAAAACTGCAGTGTTAACATCAACTCCATATAAAGACGAACTCGAAGACAGTATCAAAAAAAGGTCTACAAAGAATCCAAAATTAAACAATGATGATACGGAACAAGCAGCCCATACGACCAAACTGAATAAAAAAGATAATGCAAATGCAAATAAGAAGACTGTGCGTCAAATAATACACAGTAGTTTGTGAGAAATGGTTTACAAACGAAATTAAAGTGCTTCGTAATAAGTCTGGACTTATAATTTTTAATAAAATTTAGTACTTATATATGTGAACAACCTCCAGTAATGTGGTCGAAGGGGTGCCCAAAACCTGTACAAAAGGATTTATTCATGCGTAAGCACTGTGAGGGTTGTCAATCAATTTTATTTATGACCAGCATTGATAATATTGCATGTAAATAGGTATTTATACGACAAAAAGGAAAAACATCTAGTGATTTGGATCCGCCTACAAGCAATTACTAAACTGGGATTGGGAAATAAATTACAAGATCACTATTATTATAATGCTACTATGTTACTAAACGTAAATTCTTTGAACTTGTTTGAATTTATTTCAAGCGTTGTTACAGTTATCAATTATCAACAGTGCATTTATAATTGGATTAATTTGCTTACAATAACTGAAACAATAATAGAGGTAAGGTGGTTAGTAACAACAAAAATTTGTGACTTATAATGTACAAATTGCCATTTAACATATTATATTATTAAATAAAAATGTCGATAATGGTTTCACTATAGCGGATATTCCCGCAATGGTTGAGATCCAACGTATCATACGTACTTTGACAACGGACTCGTCTGAGAATGAGCAATTGTTAATCCCGATACCGGATCGAGCTGTAAGCGCCTCGCCGTCTAACGCTGGTTCACAGCTATCTGAATTCGCAGGTATTGTTAGAAACCTAACACAAGTCATCGAATTGCAAGCATCATCAAACCGTGTTGCCAAACCGCCACAATTTTATCGAGATAAAGCTGTTCCTGAATTTGACCCGGAAGATGATAGGCTTTTTGTAGATCGCTGGTGCACCCAAATAGAGGAGCTGAGGAGAATGTACCAATGGATCGAAGAAACAACGGTTTATCATGAGTGTCGATCTAAGGGGCATTGCAAAAACTTGGTATGATGGCTTATCAAGTATTAACTTCGGTTGGTCCCAGTGGAAAAATGAGTTAATTAAAGCTTTTCCACCGCGCACCGATATTTGTGCGACATTAGAGGAAATGTTAAAAGCAAGAAACATCCCAATGAAGGGTATGTGCGCTACCACCACGCGCTGATTAACAAATGTGGAGTTTTTACTGGTAAGAACGCAGTCAAGTGCATTCTCGGTGGTGTGGAAAGCCACGTCCAGGCGGCCGCGCGAGCTCCTAAAATATTTTAATAATCAAAATGTGATGCTTCTCAACCAGCAACAAACCAACATGTGGCATTATGACTTGATGATAATAACCCAAACCTAAGTATTTGAAAGATATATTAATAAATGGGAAGCTTTCACGGGCATATGTGGAATTAGCAAGCACCTGTAATACAATTAGGTATGACATTACAAACCAATTAAAATTAGACGTCGACCCCAGAGATCTAATCACTATTAGGGGTTACGGCTCTGGACAAGTACAAACATTGGGTAAGTACAAACATTAGGTAGTACGAAGTTTCCTCTGGAAGTATATGAGATTACAGAGGATATCGTGGCGCACGCTGTACTATATAACTCCCAGGAAATTCCAGTACTACTGGTCCAACCGTTTACAGAGCGTCCCACTATTTTAATCTTTAAGGATTCGAAAATCTGAAGATTCTACGGTTACCCTCAGAGATACCGGGAGAGGCGTGTGAAAAAACATATAAAATAACCTTGCGGGCCAAAAAGGCTACTGTTTTGCCAGTGAACCATATAGTAAATTTAGAAGTTCTCTAGAGACAGGCTTCGAAAGGCGACTTCTACGTCGAAGCCAGTATGCGCGGAAAAACTGGCCTTGATCACGTTGTTCCCCGTAGTATTATATCCCTATCGCCGAATGAATGCTTACCTGTCATTAATGTATCCGACCGGTTAGTAGCTCGAGCAAATGTGTGCATTCCGAATTTAATAGACCATCCAACCCTTTTACGATTGTCTCAACAGCAAATTGTGCCGTTACCGGAAAACAAATTAACAGCGGATCGACGGATCTGGCTGCCAGACTGCAGTTTAATTTACTTACAAATCTAGAGACTGCTTCGTTCAAAATACCAGCGAACTAGGAGCAGCAAGATCTGAAAAGATGCGTGTGGGTCATTCCACGCCAACGCGAACCCGAATAACAGTCACCCCCTTCGAATTTTTTTATATTTGGTAAAAACGATCTATTTGATGATATAAAAAAGCACCCCAAACAGTTTTTTGAAAAAAAAATTTTTGAAATATACCCCAAATACCTTTTTTAAGAATTTTTGATTATTTACGTTATTTAAGCGGTTTTTGTGCTGTAACTCCAGTACTTTTCAGCTGATTTCGTTCAAAATGGTCATGTTCCCTTCAGCGGCGGTCGCTGGAAACGTAAAGACCCAAAAAATTCTAATTTTAATATTGGTGGATTTTTAGTCGATTTAATGGTAAAAAAAATTTTTTTTGCTGTCTATTTGATTGTGACGTTTGCGGTCTAAATATCTTCTATGGAGCCTCTACAAAAACCCCTCAAAAATTCATTAGGGTGTTTTTTGTTTTAAGTGAGAAACGGCGATTTTAAACCACGAGTGCATGAATTATCGTATATATAATAACTTTCAATTGTTGTTTAACAATTTTTTATGTATAATTTTTTATGGACTGTTTATTTCACAATAATAGCCACATTTTTTTCTGTAAAAAAATAAATTCAAACCACAATAAATTGTTATTATACATGTCAATTCAAAAATTTGGCGCACTGCTTCACCTCGAACATTACATGTCGCCTGCTCAGTATTCAAAATCAACTCCGAACTCACTGCGCAGCGTCTTTCGTGACATGTTATATTCTGCAGTAATGTTGAGGTTAGTTTGACGTTCTGCTGCGTTCTTGTCATGCATTAATTCCCAATATACGTGCATCGAAATCGTTTGCCAGTATGGAGGCCGGTGCATCTCGTTGCTCTTTCGGGTTGTTCTTTAATCGGTCGTGCTCCAGTCAATCATCTTTTAGGGATGTACAGACTTATTTAAAAAATGAGCGTTATCTCCTGAAAGTTCGAAGTGTGTTGCCGATATAAAAACATGTTGTCGATCACATGAACACTACTTTTTGGAATCATTTTCATAGTCTCAAAAGTCATGTTTGGATCCTTTGCGAATTCACAAAAAGGGGTGAAAAAAGTCTTAAGATTGTTTCTGAAGAGTTTCACCTGCGTTACCGAAAGGTGTTTCCTACGCTAGCGCCGGGACACACATTATGTTTGACGTGCTTGAAATTAGTAGCAGAGCAAAGTAAAAATCAAGAAATCACGGAAGAGGAGGGCGAGAAAGAAAGTACGAGCGAACACTTTTCATCCATACCCAATCAATCAGAGCAAGACAATTTAATAAGTAGCTTAAGCGATGATGTTGAACTTGCAGTAGGCGCGAGTGGTTCCAGCCAAAGTTAGGCGCGAGTGGTTCCAGCCAAAGTGTAGCGTCTGAAGAAAAACATCTCATACTTGAAAAGTTGAATGAGACGTTGTCATGCGCTGGAGAATCACCACTGCAACTTTACAAGCTGAGAACAGCTACCGCTGCTTCCTCAAAGACCAGAAAAGTGCAATCCCGTATTCGAAAAACTTTGAATAAACTGTTGACCCAAAACTCAGAATCCTCCGAAAGCGAAGATACTTCTATTGACTACGCCAGCGTGTGCAAAGAAGTAATGTCTAAGCTTAGAGAAAAATTCGATTCTTGTGATTGTTACAGTGACAAACTGCAGGTATTGTCAATTGTCCCAAATCCTGGAGCTTACAGATGATTCAGAACTTTTTTGGTGTCACTAAACATATAAGAGTAAAACTTTAGTAGAAAAAAAGGGAATTTTGTCAAGCCCAAATCGAAAACCTGGACGCCCACTATCACAGGATGTCGTTAATAAAGTGGTTGAGTTTTACGAAAGCGAAGGCATAAGCAGAGAAATGCCAGGCGCTAAAGACTGTGTAAGTGTACGAGAAGATGGTGTTCGAGTGAAACGTCAAAAAAAGTTAATTCTTGCAAATTTAAAAGAGATCTTTAAAGAATTTAAGGCGCATCACCCTTATGTTCATGTGGGATTTTCAAAATTCGCGGAATTGAGGCCTAAACATTGCGTTTTGGCGGGTTCTTCGGGTACCCATAGCGTATTCGTATGCGTGATACAACAAAACTTTAAATTGTCATTTGAAGCAGCCATAAAAAAAGTACCTGCTGGAGGCGAGGGAGAATCTGACTTGAACAATTACAGGGATTGTCTTAACCTCGTTACATGTACAAGCCCGACAGAGAAATGCTTCTTCCGTGAATGCGATAAATGTCCAGGAGTTCAAGTGCTACGTGAACGTATTGAAGGAATGTTCGATGCCGATGTAGTTGAGAAAGTTAAATACAACCAGTGGCTGACCGTGGATCGGTGCTCTCTACAAACAGTTGAGAAGAGTGCTGACGCCTTTTTGGAATCCTTTCTTGAAATGGTACCAAAAATCCTGAAGCACGACTTTATATCAAAGAAACAGAGCGAGTTTTTAAAAAACGCTAGAATCGGCTTAGCTCTGGATACTGTCATTATCATTGCTGACTTCTCAGAAAACTACGCTTTCGTGTTACAAGACACCGTGCAAGGCGTACATTGGAATAATCGACAAGCAACCATCCATCCATTCGCCGGCTATTATGCTGAGAAAAGTCCTGATGGCAGCCTTAATGTTTGCTCTTTAAATTTCGTGATAATCTCAGATTGCTTGGAGCACGACACTGCTGCAGTGCACACATTCCAAAAACGTTTGATTCCATTCTTGAAAGAAAAGGTGACTTTTCATCATTTTTGCTTCTTTGATATACAATCTAACTGTCTAAACTTGCTTGTTACAGGTTCCAGGTGCAAAACAAATCCTTTACTTCTCAGACGGAGCGGCGTCTCAGTATAAAAATCGATTCAACGTGTCTAATTTAGAGCATCATGAGATTTATTTTGGCTTAAAAGCAGAGTGGCATTTTTTTGCCACCTCTCATGGCAAAGGTCCCTCCGATGGATTAGGGCGAACCTTAAAACGTGAAGCAACCAGGGCCAGTCTCATTCTGCCCAGTGAAAAGCAAATTCAAACGCCAACTCAGCTGTACGAGTGGGCCAAGTCTAAACTGTCCGGTATGAACTTGGCTTATGTACCGGCAACAGAGATATCAACGACTAAAAAAATGCTGAAAAATCGGTTCAAAGCCGCTCCTGCACTGACTGGGATACTATCCTTCCACGCGGTCCTTCCACAACAACACCGCCTTGTTTTCAAGTACTTTTCCTCTTGTGAAGAAGATGCCTACAGCTATGACATTGTTCATGAAGACTTAAAAACAAGCGGTGAAAAGATTGTTGTTGCAACAAGGTGCGCGTACTATATATATAAAATTTATCTCAATTACACAGTAATCAAGCCTTACTAAATTTAAATGAGCATATGTTTATTCTTATTTCAGATCAAGCAAGAGAAGGCGAATGCAGTCAAACCAATATTAACAGCGTTGGCTTAATTGAAATTCAATTTTTTTAGATTTTTAAATACTGTTCATTTACTGCCGAAGTAAAATGACATTCTTAGATGATAGAAATGTTGCTATTATTGTGAAATAAACAGTCCATAAAAAATTATACATAAAAAATTGTTAAACAACAATTTAAAGTTATTATATATACGATAATTCATGCACTCGTGGTTTAAAATCGCCGTTTCTCACTTTAAACAAAAAACACCCTAATGAATTTTTGAGGGGTTTTTGTAGAGGCTCCATAGAAGATGTTTAGACCGCAAACGTCAAAATCAAATAGACGACAGCAAAAAAATATTTTTTTAAAGTTTTTTTACCATTAAATCGACTAAAAATCCACCAATCTTAAAATTAGAATTTTTTGGGTCTTTACGTTTCCGGTGACCGCCGCTGAAGGAAACATGACGATTTTGAACGAAATCGGCTGAAAAGTACTGGAGTTAAAGCACAAAAACCGATTAAATAACGTAAATAATCAAAAATTCTTAAAAAAGGTTTTTGGGGTATATTTCAAAAACAATTTTTTTTTCAAAAAACTGGGGTACTTTTTTATATCATCAAATAGATCGTTTTCACCAAATATAAAAAAATTCGAAGGGGGTGACTGTTATTCGGGTTCGCGTTGGCGTGGAATGACCCGTATACAATTTATGGAAGAAAGACCTATCATGTCCCTGTTAGAAAAAGAGAGAGCTAGGACAATTATTGGCAAGTTACTCGAAAATGATATCATCCGTGAATCCCAGTCGCCGTATACCTCTCCCATATTGTTGGTTAAGCAAAATGAAGAGGACAAAATGTGCATTGATTATCGCAAGCTAAACCCTTTCACTGTCAAAGACCGGTACCCATTACCAAGAATAGATGATCAATTCGACCGTTTATCAAGTTGTGTCTACTTTGCAAGCCTAGATCTACGGAACGGCTGCCACCAAATACCCATCGAGGAAACTTCGAAGTCAATGACAGCTTTCGTAACACCAGGTGGTCACTATGAGTATAATCGTTTACCTGTCGGCCTTTGCAAGAGTTTTTTTTTTTTTTATTTAGTGTATTATAGTGCCTCTTCTACTAAGGACTTTGGCACTTTAAATTTATGTACAGTGTATAACAATACTTTTATATCTGTTGAAACAGGTTGGTTAACTTTAGAAAGTACATAAGCTTACGTATTTCACTGATGTCAGTTCCTAGTACAACATTTAGTTCGTTACTTAGCTGGACCTTATTCCTTTGAGTTGAAAATTTCTTGCACTGCAAAAGGATGTGTGGAACACTCAAAGTACTGTTGCAAATGTCACAAATGGGCTGGTTGCGACGCTGTAAGAGGTAATCATGGGTGATTTTAGTATGTCCTATTCTCAACCTCCACAGAATAACTTCGGGTCTCCGTTGCGACGTTACAGGTGGCCAAACGTGAACGGTGTTTTTAATTAGTCGTAGTTTATTTCCAGTAATAGTTCTCCATTGGTTGTTCCATTTATTAAGGATACTTTGTCTGTATACTCCTTTCATGTCGGCTTTACTAACAGTCTCTTCTTCAGGTAGAATAGTTCTGGTTCCTTCTTTGGCACTTCTATCTGCCTTTTCATTGCCAGCTATACCTATATGTGAAGGTACCCAAATAAATTTTATAACTTTTTGTCCTCGGAGATTGTAAAGGATATCACGAATTCTTTTCACGTAGGGGTTGGTTGGGTAGATCTGCCTAATAGATAACAACACACTTAAGGAATCGCAGAGAATAATAAAGTTTGTGTGGTTATGGTTTGCAATAAATTCGAGCGATCTGATAACTGCGTACAATTCTGCACTGAACACCGAAGAATAGTTGTGAAGTTTGAAGCACATCTGATGCACTCCGCACACTAATGCGCACCCTGTACCGCTATCTGTTTTTGATCCATCAGTATAAATAGAAAGGTAATTAGCGAATTGTGACAACAATTGGTTAAGTGCTACTTGGTATTGAGTTGCATGAGTACTGTGTTTAGCAAATTTGGTTAGTTCTAAATACATTTCGGGAGGCGGTATTATCCAAGGATTTGTTTGCATTTGGTAGGTATATGGTGTCAGTTGTTGATGTTCGAGGTTTTGTATGCATTTTTTTGCACGGATATTGTAGGGAGGGATAAACTTAGGTTTATTATTATAGATATTTTGATAGTGAGGATGGACTGTTGCTTGGTAGTTTAAGTGTTTGTTGTTTGATAAAACTGTAGTAACATAATTTAACAACTGTTGCTCTCTTCTTAGTTCCGCAGGAGGGTGACCGGTGACGTTATAAATACTTAATACTGGGCTAGTTCTGTGGGCTCCTGAAGCTATCCTTAGCCCGTTATTGTAGATTACGTTCAATATTTTAAGAAGGTTAGGGTTAGATCCACTGATAACTGAACTACAGTATTCGAGCCTCGAACGAATAAGTGCATCAAACATCTTGAGAAGAGTGTCTTGGTTTCCACCCCAATTATGACAGCTAACCACCTTCATAAGGTCCAAGGATTTCTTACATTTATTTTTTATATTCAAAATATGTGGCGCCCAGTTTAACTTTCTGTCCAGTATTACGCCTAAGTAACAAAATTGTTCAGCGTAACACAGTTGCTGATTGTTTAGATAAAGTGCAGGAGTTTCGGGGGATCTTCTATTGGAAAAATAGATACACTTAGTTTTCTGAACTGAGAACTTTGGTCCATTTAAGTCACTCCATTTCTGAAGTTGATTTAAGGCGGTTTGTAGACGTTGCTGTATGCATTCTACCTTAGTGTCGCTACAATATAATACTAAATCATCTGCGTAAAGAAGGCATTTAACAGGACTTTTAATATTATTAGTAATGTCATTTATGGCAATTGTAAATAGGAGTACGCTTAGTACAGATCCCTGAGGGATGCCGTTTTCCAGACGTTTTATGGTAGAGTTTGTATTCCCTACTCTTACGGACAATTTCCTATCTGTAAGAAAATTTGATATGAAATGCACCATTTCTCCTCCTAAACCCCAATTAAGTAATGTTAGTATAATTTTCTTTGTCCAAACTGTATCATATGCTTTGTGGATATCTAAAAAAAATTGCGATAGTGTCTTCTTTGTTAACTAAACCATTCTTGATATCAACTTCTAAGCATGCAATGTTGTCTTGAGTCGACCTCCCTTGTCTAAATCCGCTTTGTGAAGGCGATATATATCCATGATGTTCTAAATACCATCTTAAACGATTGTTAACCATGCGTTCTAAAACTTTGCATATGGTACTGGTTAAGGAAATTGGGCGATAACTTTCAGGAGTGAGCTGGCTTTTATTATCTTTTAGAAGAGGGATGACAAGGGATGTCCTCCATGCACTTGGAAATTGTTTTGAAAACCATATATGATTGTAGAAATGTAACAGTGTCGATTTTGATGATTCAGGTAAATGTTTTAACATTTGATAATGAACTGTATCGAGACCGGGGCTGCTGTCATTACATTGGCTTAGTGCGTGGGATAGTTCCTGCATAGTGAAGGGCAAGTTGTACGCTTCGTTATTTTTTTCTGTAATAGTAATATTATGTGCTTCTATTTGCTGTTTATATAGTTTGAAATGGTTACTATAATTAGATGTCCCGGAAATATTAGCAAACGTTTCACATAATTGGTTCGCTATTTCCTGCTGTTCTGTTACTACTACGTCATTTTTACCTTTTAATGCAGATATTCTAAAGTAACTTCCTCTTCCTTTAATACCTTTAATTTTTTTCCACATTTCTTTATTGGACGTCGACGTTGTAATGGACTCGATGTAGTTTTTCCATGATTCTGCTTTGCAGTTTCTAATGGTCTTCCTGGCTATTGCTTTTAGTTTTTTAAATTCTATCAGATTGTCTATGCTTGGATTTCTGCGGTATTTATTAAATGCTCTTTTTTTATTCTTTATGACCTCTTTACAGGAGTTATTCCACCAGGGCACTTTTCGGGTGGAACAATTCGGGTTACGTTTAACAGGGATTGCCGTTCTAGCAGCATTTAAAATTGATTCTATAATAGATTCTGTGGATATGTCAATCTCAGTTTCTTCAAAAAAATGTAAATCATGGCTTAGTAGACAGTCTTCAAATTTATTCCAATTGGCCTTTTGTATATTCCATTTTTCCGGCAAGGAATCATATATAGTGCGGTGATCTGAGGATATAATAATGGGAAAATGATCACTTCCGTGCAGGTCTTCAAGGGCTTCCCAGTGGAGGTTGGGTTTTATTCGGGCATGACAGAAAGATAAATCCAGGGCCGAAGAACTGCCATTCCTAATATTCCAATGCGTAGGGCTACCATCATTTAATAATGTAACTGTATCTATGTCCAATATTTTTTCAACTATCTTTCCCCTTTGGTTGGTAGTTTTGCATCCCCACAGTTGGTTGTGGGCATTAAAGTCGCCTACTAAAATATATAATTCGGGCAGTTGGTCTAATAAGTGTTCTAGTTCGTTTAATTCAATTGGTACATTTGGAGGTAAATAAACGTTGCATATTGCTATTTTTTGGGGCAGGAAGACGTGGACTGCAATGGCTTCTAATGTTGTATTTAAGGGGAGGTTTTGTGAAGGTACCTCATGTCTGACATGTATGCTGACTCCACCACTGGCTTGTTGATTAGCTGATTGTCGGCATTTGTTGTAAGTATCGAAACCTTTTATTGATCCTGATATATTTGACTTGAGATGTGTTTCTTGAAAGCATAATATATTGGGTTTATAATTAGAAATAAGCAGTTGGATTTCCGGTAGGTGGGTATAAAAACCGTTACAGTTGAATTGGATTATCTTAGCCAATACTTAATCTGTTATGTTGGGGTCTTCTTTATGTGAATTGATCGATGCACTGGACATGCAATCATCAGGGTAGTTTTCATTGTATTGTTTCTTTTTAATGTTCGATATTATTCTAGTAAATTTATATTTTGCTGTGCGGTGAGTAAGAAGGCTGTAGAAGTCCCTCAGTGTAGCTATTAGTTCGTCAGTGTCATATACGAGCTTTTTTGAAGTTTCCAACGGGTTTGGAGATTTGCTTATTTCGATGAAGATTGTTTTGAACTTTTCGTAATCGAAACTGTAGTTGGCAGGTTCTTCCGATAGTTTCTGTTGTATAGGTTGTAGCATTTCTTCCCAAGTCAATTTGTTCTCTTCTTCTTTTCTTGTTTTCTTGGATTTCTTTTTTGTTGATGTAGTTTTAATAACTAATTTGTCTTTCTGTATTGTCTCCTGTGTTTGGGTATCATAACTTTGTCCTTTTTCCATGCTTTCATTGTTTGGTTCTTGGATTGTAGGCGTTGATTCAGCGCTAGTACTACATAGTGGGCGTTTATTTGTATTTTCTGTCACATTTATTTGTATTGGTGCCTTGCAATTTGCTGAATTATGTCCGTTTTGTTGACATCTGAAACATTTCATCTGATCGAGCTGTAGAAAGATGCGATAATCATCGCCATCAAATTTAATTAGCAACGAATTTGGAATATGATTGTTTTCATCAGGTATTATGTAAACAAATCTACGAAAACTTAATATGTGGGAATATTCCAGGTCAGTTAAACCCGCCTTTATAAAATACATCGGTGACACTATTTTTATTCCAATATCTGTCAGGGCTTTTTCTACATCTATGTTGGGAATTGACGGGCATACGTTCGAGATTATTAATTTTTTTGTAGGCGTAATCAATTTTCTACAGCCTGCATCTCTACCCAAGATATTCAAAGAGCTGTAGTTATTTACAAAATAGTCCGCTAGTTCTTTCGTATTTAGGTAAATGCAAATTCGTCCGTTTGATAATCGTGAAGCTGATAAAATGTTTTTGGGTTGTACTATCTTTCCAACTGCATAAATATATTCTTTTAGTTGTACACCATCTAATGCTTCAACAATTATTGCTTGCTCTTTACGGGGATAGCTAGTTGTCGGAACTGTTTTAGCAACATTTGTATAGGATGGTTTAGTAATAGGAGATTGGTGGGTAATATTATCAATAGGTGTTACAGGACTCCTGTGGCTGGGAGTCAACGACTGGCTTGAGCTTGCCATTTAATCGGTGCGGTTTACAGGGAATAATTATAGTAAAGTTCCCCGGCAAGCCGGGAAACAGTCTGTGCTAGTAGATAGTGAATTTATCGAAGAATAACAGATAACCACTTTCCACAACACTGCTCACAAAAATTCGGTACGCGCGCAATTCGTATGAACGTGCAGCCACGGCCGAGGTTAAATCGAGACTCTGCCAAATATAAGGAGTGACATTTGAAGTGAGGCTGTATATAGAAACTATGAACTGAATTTTATGCCAGAGCTTTAACCAAATAAAGCAAAGTGACATAATTTATCTGCCTTGTAACAGAATATAGTAAAATAGACCATTTGATGGACTCTTTAGTAGAGTGCAATTTATAGCACTCTATGTATGTATAGCGTCTCGACTAATATATACAATTATATTTAAACATGTTGGTGATTCCACATACTCCCATATAATGAATAGCACTTTATTATGTAGGATCTCTTGGTCAATTTTAAAGAAGTGATATTCATGTTGACGACTCCACCAAAAGTGACATTTTACGTCGATAGCTCCACTGAATGTATCTAAGTCACATTTTATTAGTTTCGCTATCAAATATTTAAAAATTACACTTTATACCAACGTCTTGACAAAATACAACAAAATAACATTTTATCTATGACATTACCAAAAGCTACATCACTATGTGGCATTTTATTTCGATGCTTTCACTACACATATCTAGAAGTAACGTTTTATCAGTGTCTGCACCAAAAATAACGAACTGACATTTTGTATCGCATCTCTACCAAATGTAGTGAAGTGGTTCGATTAGTCAGGTATTAATAATCACATTTTGTTACCGTAAATGGAAACATATTGTTACGTTCATTTCACGTAAGTACCTATGTTTGCTTATTTACTTAATTGTTAGGTTTTGCTTAAAGGATATAGTTTTGTCTTCTACTTTTAAAGTGAAATTTAGTCATAGCGATGTGCTTGATTTGTATTTTCGCATTTTCCCTCTTCGAGTAATGTGGTGCTTCCTGGTTTTGGTAGACCCCTCTGAAAGCATTATTTTGGTTAATTAGCATTGTCAGTTCAATATTTACCTATTTCAGATTTACTAAGTGATTATTTTGACGTTTTTGATGATAGGTATATGCTCAGATGCCATTAGTGGTGTTTTTGCATAGTAGATTCTAATGAGCGTTGTCTCTTGTCACACATGTGTGACTTTACTTGCAAAGGCATTCCCATTATTACATTATTTGGCTTGTCTGATCGAATCTGCGCGGGATATCTCGTACTGTATTAGCTTTTCAGGCGTTTTGCGCGAAGTTACTCGTTTCGTCTCCTGCTTAATGACTTCCTTGTGCGGTCAGGTTTTTGTGTGACGACGCCGTGATCAAATGCACTGGCATTGTTCTCCACTATTGCGGCATCAGCAATCCATACTCCGGAACATACTTCTTTAATTGGTTTCAATTTTACTCTCATTTCCACCTCCATGAAATGTTTCGAGAAAACTTCATTGCTTCTCAGAAACAATTTGAATGTGAGTTAGAGCATGTGTCTGTTACAACTCTGTTACCAAAAACGGAATATTGTTAGAAATTGTCTTTCTGGCGCTCATAGCAACTTCGCCAATAACAATTATTCTTGGTTCGCTCGTTGTGGTTCACTGCGTTCCTCACAATTCCACTTTAGTTTTCTAGCGGTTTAAACCTCCAGCAGGTGCACAATATAGACTAAATAACAAATGTGGTCTATACTAACCTCTATATTATGAATAAGTCCTATTGTATGTTGAGACAGTTTTTATATATGGCGCGGAGGCTGTATAAAGTGTATAATTTTATTGTTCAGCGCCTCCACCAAATGTAGCATAGTACAGGGTAATGTAAATTAGTTCAAGTTGCCAATAATAAGCCAGTTTACATGAAGAAGAAATATTTTCCCTCGTTGTATCTAATCTATTATATGCAGTAATTGGTGCAGCAGTTACGGTATTAAATTAATATTAGTTTTTTCCGATACCCAAGCTTCCAGGATTTATAATAAATGAACTCGTTTATAATCCCAGACTCGATGCAAACAGTATCCTCTGTATCACGCTGAATTTTAATTATGCTAGCATAAATGCAAGCTCCACTTCTTTCCAATGATGCCAATATCCTCACTCAATAGGCGGTGTCTGTACTGTTCGCATTTAAATGCCGCAGAGACAGCCACATTATCAGCACTTTACCACTTATCAAGCGGCGGATCTCGCTCTAAATTAATGGCAAGCATAAAACGAGTTCTTTCCCTCACAGTCCCAGGTGAGTGATATTGACAGAGCTAGAACATCAGCCCCGGCATAACGAAATTGCGGAGAATAACAGATATCAATGCGGGCTCAGATGGCGCGGAATGAAATCATGCAATTGGAAAAGATTAAAAAGATGAGCATTCATATGTCTTTTACTCTGTTTGTTTTCGATAAAATGCTCGCGAATTGAACGACGTGCTCGAAAGGGTTCCCGGTTTTTATTGTTGTTTTGTTCTCGTTTTGCGTTGATGAGTTTTTTATACCGCAAGCTCGATTCGCTTTCGGTTTTAGGGAATTCGAACGAGGCTCGAATGTCTATTGTTGCCAACTGTGCTAAATCGGCAACTATTTGTATTTCTTTTAGCGGTTTTACATCGGCGGGATGATTTCGATATTATGGCGTGTTTACGTGTTCGATTAGCAGCCGTTTGAAAGCGTGCATGCTTTCCATACAAATATCGCTAGCTTTTTGGTAACCATTTGCATCCTTTCTGGGCGATTAGTTATAGTTCAGTAGCGAAACCATCAATCCTAAGAATCATCATTTACTGACATTGAAGTTTGGAGCAGTTGTAATGACTCTACAGATGAAAGGAGCCTACATCCTGTATCAGTAGTGATTTTGAGAAGATGGTGGACATTTTGATGACATACACAGGATTATGTTAGACGCGTGTTGTGTGTTATGTTAAAGTTTAAATTCTGATACTTCTAGTACGCTAGTACTGTTCAAGAGTAATCCGCTAAATTAACTATTGCTACAACCCGTACACAGTCATTAATTGTTCGGTTCCTGACTGAACTACTGCTTTTTCACAGTACAGCACTTACTGTAAATCCACTGCTCGGCTAAGTTCTTAAACGCATGCGAGAATCAATCACTGCGGAACAGCATCCATTCCGCGGCATTTACCCTCTCAACTATTGCATAACATCTAACAAGAACAAGAACCCTTTACGTCTATCATCTGCTGTAATTGCCAAAAATCTTCCAACATTATGCAACTAACTAGTACGTACAGTCTGCAGTAGCTACCATCTAACTCACTAACTAAGGGTACGCATGACAGCGCTTGCAGATTCGCATCACATTGGTGCGACTTATTACATTGCAATTAATTATTGGTTCGCGTAATCACGTACACCAACCAACTAACGCAAAGCAGCACACATCGCGCCACTGTAACAGCCACGAACTTTCTGTCCCTGCTTGGAATTATATTTTAGGGTTCAAAATTATCCTAACCATAAAGCAATAAGGACTTAAAACTATAAAATATTGTAACACTAACACTTATGAAGATAAATATCCTTAAAATTTGCTTAGTTAAAACACGCTTTCTTTAAATTTTGCTAAATCAACGAAAATTTTGTTCTTGCAAACTAATTAACAGATCTATTTATACCATGGTGCCTAACAGCAATTCAGTCGACTTGGAAGAAGTAAATCCACCTTGAAACCACATAAGACATCGTTTAAGTCGATGTTCCTATCCGCTATCCCGTTAAATCAAGTTAAGCAAAGTTGAGAAAATTGCCCTCAGATTCGCGCAAGGGGTAGATTAAGCACAACGCAGGTCAGCTGACGACCAAAACAAACTTCAGCGCGGCGGCCTCCTCTTTTTAAAATTTATGATTCGAGGAAAGAGATCAGGAGTTATGAGTATTTAAATGTTTTGGCCCGTTTGATTGCTCTGCCAGATTTATGGCGTGCACTAAGCCTATAGCAGACGAGGGAGCTTCTAAATTAGGACTTTTGAGCAGCAGCCATTTTTGCGGTGAAATATGGGCCCGCGAATGCAGCAAGAAGGATAATTTAGTGTGGAACTCGTGTCGTCTAAATAGCCTGGGTTTGTTTTCAGGCAATGCAGAGTTTGATGAATATGGAAATTCCATGCCGGATCTTTGTGGCTCGCAAAATTAACGAAATTGTAGTGGCTCTCGTGAAACTTAGCACGATATGTTATTCTAATGTATACATCGTCGACTAAGTAGTTCCTTTTTCTTGATTCTTGTTAAACTTTGCCCAGTTGTCAGATTGATTCATCACGTTGTTGCTAAGTAAAGTAACCCAGTAGGATTTCAAAGAAATGGAAATTTATCGAATTACAGAACTCAACATTGAATAATTTGTATAAAGTACGATATGCTGTGAAAATCTACACTGTCTAACTCGTCCAACTTGACAAAATCCAGTCTTTCTAACAACCTTTGAAATTAGCACATACCCTATGTCACGTACCGTTTCGACCATATTTTAACGTACGATAGGAAGAAGACCTATTGAACTGTGCGTTGTAGAAAGGGCATTAAGTGAAGTTAATCCCTTCTGGAAGATCGTTTCAGAACAATTGATGAGAATAATGTTTTAGTTCTGAACAGGATGATAGTGTTATTACGCGAATATAATAGAAGAAAAGGGCAGGTTACGTTCTCGACTTTGGAATGCAACCAGTCAACTGAACTCAATTTCTTATGGAAAATCCTGGCAGACCAACTGCAGGAATAGCTATATTGATATTTTATTATACTAAAATGGAGAATTGGAGGAAGACATACTGCACATGACTCCTAAATGTACAAGCGACAGCAATATAATTCTCTAGTATGAGAGCTGCCGAAGAGGAAGAAGACAGGTTGTGTATGTATTGACTTTAGAATGAAATCAATTTACTTGTTATAGTTTAAATTGACGTTTACGACACTTAAACTAGGCAAGCGATCAATTGGCGCTTGTGGCACTTTAAATAAACAAAGTAGGATTTTGATTTGAAACAGTCAAATGACTTAAGATAAGATAAGAAGGAAAAAAGGTTGAATTCTCGACTGTTGCAGCAGTAGTGGCAGTGATATTCTAGTTTTGAACAATTTGATAGCCTGTTCTAAGAGAATTAGAACTGAACTCTGTTGTTGAATTGGCACCAACTGAATATATTAATCACTTGTGGGACGGTAAGATTTTAATGTCAAACAATTAATGATTTAAGATAAGAGGAAAATGGTTGAATTCTAGATTTTAGATTGAACACTGAAGATGATTTCTTCTGGAAGAACATTTAGACAGACTGCAGAACTACTGGAAGTGATATTCTAGTTTTGGAAAAGTTGATAGTTTGTTTTAAGAGAAATATAACTTAACTAAATTTTTGAATTGGCACCGACTCAATATGTTAATCGCTTGTGGGACAGTAAGATTTTGATGTGAAACAATCAATGGCTTAAGATAAGAGAAGGAAAAAGGTTGAATTGTAAATTTTAGAATGAACACCGGGTAACTGAACATGATTTCTTGTGGAAGGCTCTGTTAGTCAGATTGCAGAAGTAGTGGCAGTGATATTCTAGTTTTGTTAATGGCCTGTAGAGAGAAGTAGAAGCTCCATTCTCGAATTGGCACCTACTAAATATGTTAATCATTTCTAGGACGGTAATATTTTGATGTGAAACAATCAATGGCTTAAAATAAGAGAAGGAAAAGAAGGTTGAATTCTAAATTTTACAATGAACACCGAGTAACTGAACACAATTTCTTCTTAGAAATCCAACCCTGTTGGACAAATTGGAGAATCTGTGTCAGTGATATTCTAGTTTTGAACAAAGTGATAGCATGTTCTAAAAGAAGTAGAACTGAGATCCATGATTGAATTGGCACCTACTAAATATGTTAATCACTAGTGGGGCGGTAACATTTTGATGTGAAAGAATCAATTACCGAAAGAAGATTTTAAAATAAACGCCGAGTAATTGAACACAATTTCGCCTTAGAGATCCTTAAAGAAATTGTAAAACCTGTGGCAGTGATATTCCAGTTTTGAACAAGTTGACTGCCTAATCTAGGAGAAGTAGAAATGAATTCGATTGTTGAATTCTTACCGACCAACTGAGTTAGTCAGTTATAGGACGGTAATATTTTAAATTGAAACGGTCAAGTAACCTACGATAAGAGAAATGGGAAAAAGTTGGAATACAGGATTTAGAATGAACACCGAATAACTCAACACAATATTCGGTGGGAAATCCTTAAAACAAATTGGCATAATTAGTGGCAGTGATATTCTAGTTTTGAACAAGTTAATAGCCTGATGTAGAAGAACTAGAACTGACCTCGATTGTTGAATTGGCACCGACTAAATATGTTAATCACTTGTAGGACGGTAAGATTTTGATGTTAAACAATCGATGACGTAAATTAAGATAAAAAAAAACGGTTGAGTTGTAGATTTTAGAATGAACACGGAGTAGCTGAACATGTGTTCTTCTAGACCCTGTTAGACAGATTGCAAAGGAGTAGCAGTGATATTGTAGTTTTGAATATATCAACTTATTCAAAACTAAGGGAAGTACAACTGAGCTCCATTGTTGAATTGGCACCGACAAAAGATGTTAATACTTGTGGGACGGTAATATTTTGATGTGAAACATATGACGTAAGATAAGAGACGGAAAAGAAGGTTGAATTCTAGATTTTAGAATGAATATCGAGTAACTGAACACAATTTCTTCTGAGAAACCCTATTGGACAAATTGCAGTGGCAGTGATATTTTAGTTTTGAACAAGTTGCTTAATCTAGGAGAAGTATAACTGAATTCGATTGTTGAATTCGCACCCACCAACTGTATTAGTCAATTATGGGACGATAATATTTTAATTTGAAACGGTCAAGTAATCTACGAGAAGAGAAATAGGAAAAAATCTGTGAAGGGGTTTACACGGAACTGCCCTCGCGCGAATTAGATCAATTTGCATTTTTTTTTACTTTGCCCGCTGGGGCTTGAACTCCACCGCTTCTGCGTAGCGATTGTAAAGGCATCAATTTGTTGTATTGCGCCATCCAGGCTTATTGGAACGAGTGCGGCGCGCGTCTCTATGTAATGGAACGGTCTTATTGTTGACTCTTTTGTGACATTATCCTGTATCAGTTGAGTCCTATTTTCGGCAAGTGTAAAACCTGACGTATGGGAAAATTATTACTCCCATCTATTACAAAATTAATGCAAAAATAAACAAAACTTAATTTCTTTAAGGTGCTTACCCTGTATATATTTGTCTGAAATTTTCTCGGTTTCATTCCAGGTAAACGTATAATCTGCATACAAAATATCGTCATCCTCCAACAAATAGTTTTTGAGTTATGCCGCCAACTGATAGACAGACAGACGGAATTGAGAAAACCTGTTTTTCGTTATCTAGAGACCCTGAAACGTGAAAATCTGAAGAAATTTCGGAAGGTGATTTTTTCGCGATTACAATACTTCCTTCGTCTTTTAGACGAGGGAAGTTAAAGGTTGATATCTCGGCTTTAGAATGAACACCGATTACCCGAACACAATTTCTGGTGGGAAGTCCTCTTAAGCAAAGCACAGAATTAGTAGCAGTGATATTCTAGTTTTGAACAAGTTGATAGCTTGATCTAAGAGAAGTAGAACTGAACTCGATTGTTGAATTGGTACCGACTAAATTTGTTAATCACTTGTGGGACGGTAAGATAAGAAAAGGAAAAAGTTGAGTTGTAGATTTTAGAATGAACACCGAGTAACTGAACACAATTTCTTGTAAGAGTGAATTAGTGGCTCTGATATTCTCGTTTTTAACAGGTTGATAATCCGGTCTTAGAGAAGAAGAACTGAATTGGAATGTTCAATTGGGAGCGACCAACTGTGTTAGTCATTTGTGGGATGGTCGTATTTTGATGTGAAACAGTTAAGTGACCTAAGATAAGAGAAAAAGGAAAAAATCTTGAATTGTCGGCTTATAATCACCGATTAACTGAACACATTCTTGCTGTTGAATCCTTCGAAGCAACTGCAGAATTAGTGGCAGTAACATTATATTAGTTTTGGGCAACTGATATTTATCATTTGTGAGAGATTTCTTTAGACAAATGGATGATATTTTACATAAGATATGTCAAACGTTGAGCTATAGAATGGATGCTGATGGACATAGTTTTAGTCAGATTTCCAAACGATGAAACAGTGATAATCTGGTTGTGATTAACTTGAGAGTGTAATAAAAAAGGAGGAGGACGAAAGCATGTTAAATTTAAATTTGACACCACTGATCTACTAAACTAAATCCGTTCTGAGAAAAGGTTTCTTAGAAAGTCTATAGGAATAAGTGGTAAATAGTATTCTTGTTTTCGAGAAGAAAACAGGAAGAAATGCGTAGTGAACTTCTTCCAACTGACTTAAAACACTATTTTTGTCATCCATTCTTGGATGCGTAGGTCCAGAACTGAGTGTGATCATGAGAGCAACAAGATTAATCGCTAAACATTCAAAAACCGAGAAGGGTAATAAGCACAACATCTTAAGCCCACACCTTGAAATAATGACGTTACTTATAAGCTGATCGAAACAAGTTTTTCTTCTGGGAGTTTTGAAAACGGAGAAATAGTAAGGGATGGGTGATACTGAAATAAAATTGCAAATGAACAAGACTAAAAGGAGAAAGATGGGAGGAAATGCAAGGAGACAATTTTTCCAGTGGTAGCTAAAGCTCTCTCTCTCTCTCTCTCTCTCTCTCTCTTGGCTTTTCCCTTACAGGTTTGCCGTTCTCAACCTCCAATAATCTCTATCTTCTATATCTCCTTCTCTAAGATCCTTCTCCAACATAATATTGTAAACACATGTTTTACCATTTTACTGTTGGTCTACCCCTTTTCCTTTTTCCCCTAGGTGACCAATTCATAATCGCCCTAGGCCATCTTTCTTCATTCATCCTTTGAACGTGACCATACCATCTTAGTGTTCTATTTTCAAGTCTTCTACTAATTGATGTTTCTACTTCGATCTCTCTCCATATATCTTCCGTTCTTATCCTATCCATTCGTGTATACTCTAGGCTTCGCCGCATAAAGTCCAATTCTACTGTGCGGATCTTATCTCTTATTTTATTAGTCATAGGCCATAGTTCTCCCCCGTATGTTGTTATGGGCTCTACTAGAGCTAAAGCTAAAGAGGTAAAAAAACTTCTAACGGTCAATTTGAAGGTAAGCAGAAAGACAGGCATCCGGAGGAGGGAGGATGTATCTTATGGTCTTTCATGATGCAACATGAATTTTACATTTTACTTAATTGATCTGTAACTTCCAGAAATATTGAATAGATTAAGTGTAATTGTTTTCAACAGTCCGATAAAACTGGAAAAAATGGGAAATAACTAGATACCCTGAACAAAACAAAACACGCCGGATAGTCTGTCGATGATATCACAATTACAATCTGAGCATGGTGTCGTGATTCGTTTTGGACTCGTTTTTATTTTCATACCAAAGCTGGCAGCTGCATATCGCTGCAGAATTAATTTCCTTTTTTGCAGCCACATAAATGCATGTAGAACAGAGCGGCGCATTTGCATAGAGCCTCCACAATTTATTTCAACATCAGCGTCGCATATCCTGCATCGGATCTGGAAATTCTTAACTGAAATTCGACTTGAGAACGGCGATTCATCGGGAGGTTATAGTTGGGCGCCTCTGTTTTAAATCTGCCCGTCTGAATCAGCTCTACTTACACATACCGCATTTGTCATTGTCTGGGGCCAACTGCATGCACTTCTTGCACGACGTCTCCCTCTCCTTGGAGCAGGATAGCTTGCGCCCTTTTTAAATCGACTGGGCCATAAATCCCCCGCGAGCTGGTATGTGGGGCATTCGGGTAGCAATTGCATTTATAAGAGAAGTGCCACGATGTGTTTGCGATATCTCTATAATGCGTGCATATAAAGTGACTTTAATTCGCTTTCATAAATTACGGGCGCTCGTGCACTCCTGCAGCTTGGCGCGAAAGGTTGATTTAAACATACCCCGCCGAGTGGGGTAGTTGCTCCTAATGGAAACCTGAGGCGACACAAAGATTTTTCGAATTCTTGTCTAATTGAATTCTGAATTCAATTAAAATTGAAAACTAATACTTGCACAAGGCATATCACGTTTCCGATGATCCAGGCCTGAGATTGCAATTTCGCTGCAAAGAGAACGTGCAAGTTCTAATGGGCATTTGAGCCGTCCTAGTGCATCGGAACTTTGCTCTAACAAATCTTGTCTAAGGAAAATGGCTATCCGTCAATGCCAAATGGAAATATTACTTCGGTGTCGAGTTCTATAACAGCTGTTCGTTGCAATTACGTTGCTACTAAATGGCCATTTCGCAAATTCATAAAATCAGCTAAGCTATAACCTGGATTTGTGTCAGCTGTCCATTCGAACTGTAACCATTTAAATTGCAAAGTTAGTTCTTATAAATCACCCTTAAAAGGGGTAAACAAAACGGATACTGAAGAAAACATTGCCGTGTCATCATCGTTCTTAGGTTACCGGATCTTCTCCAGAGAACTTCCTACAGAGGAATAAAGATAAAACAAAAAAACAAT
This sequence comes from Agriotes lineatus, assembly GCA_940337035.1. Classification (NCBI taxonomy): domain Eukaryota; kingdom Metazoa; phylum Arthropoda; class Insecta; order Coleoptera; family Elateridae; genus Agriotes; species Agriotes lineatus. The sequence goes on along the minus strand of CALNHX010007436.1, from coordinate 3,457 downwards.
GAGGAAGAAGCAAGGGGCAAGAAAGAAAGCGAAACGACCATCTGCAAATATCCGAGGCACACACTGGACTAAAAATGTTTTTAACAACGAGAAGCTTTTATTTATTTTATATTAGGCCAATGGCCTGTTTAATCCTTCTTTACCTTTTGCAAATGCAACATGCTCATCAACAAAGTACAAGCAACAGCTTTAAGCTCCCACCGAAGTCTCATGTTTCTGCACTTGCGAGTATACCTTGTCATTTTCAGCTTTCTTGTTTTGAGTCTCCTTTCTTTCCATAACTGCGAAGAAGCATCATCATAGAATCTCTTCAACTCTATCCAAGCAACGTGTATGTCTCAGTTTGTTATAAGAGCAAAGATGTTACATGTTGTAGCGTAGCGATGATAAATGGCCTGAAAACGTAGGTCGTGCAAGAGAAGACCATAAACAAAAATGTGACTTAAATTACAGTTCTAAATCAACTAATAAATAAGTGGAGTTCGCGCTGTGTCAGTTTTGAGAAAGCATCAATTGTACACCTGAAATACGAAACATCTGTAATGTCAAATGTGATTTGTGTCGTCGAGTTGAACGATCAAAACAAACTTTCTAAAAACTTTCACGATGCAATTTCCAAACAGCCAGGGATATCGGTCAACAAACCCTTTGCGTTCCAAATAATAATAAACCAGACAAAAAGGGAAAGTCAGCCCGGTCAACAATACAGTTGTAAACGCTCGAAAAGGGAAAGTCTTTTCGACCGACGATTTCAACATCTTGCGCTACAATAGAGCTGGACAATCCTATTGTATTCAATATAATATGGGAATGTCCCCTTCCATTGATTCGCCGATATATAAAGGCAGTAGCCTAGTTTTCGAGATCATTCACTTACTCATCACTTATCACTTGCACTTTTACTGTGACTTAATATCATGTTTTCGGCATATTTCGACTTGTACGCATTTTGCTGAGTCGAGGACCAATGTCAGTTTCCAAGGGCTTTATTTAATAATTAATTCAGTATCGGAAACCAGGCTACTCAAATTCGTATTTGTAATTTAAAGTAATATTACCGAATTTGTATGTTATATTTTGTTCGTGTATTCTAAAGAAATAAAGGGAATGTTATTGTTTTTTACAAGCGGTTGTATTTTACTGATCTTAATTACACAGTAATAAACAACATAATAGTTCAAGCGGAAACCACAAAAGTGGTAACCCGCGACTAAGAAACTAAAATACTGTAGACTAAGCAACTCAAAAACCTGCCCGGTCTATGGATAATAATAATAATAAATAATCTGTATTTTCGTTTTTCCAACAGCAACATATACAATGATATATGATATTTTATCACCGATATCTAGTTCTAGTCCTAGTGGCCAGCTTCCATGTATCGATGTGGTCCTTAAACAGAGGTAGTTTGTAGCTGTACTTTTTCGGGTGGTCGAACAATGACATCTAGTTGTATAAGGGTTTCCAAAACCTGTGAATAGCTTCCACATACTGTAGATATGGAAGCGATAGGTAACTTTAAAAAAATGTAGGTTTAGTTGATATGCGTATTTTATATGCAAATGGTAAAAGGTGTTCTTCGGCAATAAGATGGTTTTTCGCTATTAAGATATCGCCGATATATAACTAGCTAGCGAAGATCGTGTTTTTGTGACCGTAGTTACCAACCAATTCTGCACTCATCTCTTAGGTGGTCGTTGGTCATACTGGTTATCTATTTTCAATTGTCCGTCCATATTATCCACATGGTCTTTCAATCTTGAACATTTCTGTTCATTTTGTGGGACAGTATTTTATTAGTATTTGATAAATTCCTTCAGGACTGATATTAACAGTAAGTTCTTCAAATTGGTCGTCCATTGCTATTATTGCATGCCAGCCTATCCACGTCCATGCTATCGACATGGTACTTCAACATTAATTGTAGTTCTTCTGATAGTTGAACAGATTTTATCGTAGGTATGACAGGGATATCTCAAGAAGTTGATGATTATCTTCGTACCTTTTGTTGTATGCGAGGCCGTTATAGGGTGGAACGCAACCTTCAAGTTGTACTTCTTCGTTTGTGTATGGTACACCCTTTTTGCCTGACCTCTACTATCAATCTGTGGAGGAAGAGAAAACACTTCGTATCTGGTTATCCAGGTGTTTTGTTTCCAATTAATCGCTCTATTTTACTACTGTGCGCCAGTTGGTCTTCCTCAATTCCATCGATATGAGCCTTCAACATTAGTTGTTCTTATTGCTTTTCGCGTTAATAATTAGTGGTATCTAGTTCTGTAAGAGTTTTCAACTGTTGCGAATAGATTCTGTGTTTACAACCTTCAGCTTCTTATTTTTTATTTGTATAGCGAACGTCTTGTTTGCTTTCACTGTTGGAGCAATCCGTAGAGGAAGATAATCAACCTTGCACCGTTTCTTGAGTGGTCGTCGTGGTGGTCTGATTGCAAATAGTCGTCCATGTTTACTACTGTATACCATCCTGCCTTTGTCCACTGTATCGACGTAGTACTACAACCTTCAACAATAGTTGTAATTGTTGATCAATGATATCTAGTCGTGAATAGAGTCTTCCCCTTATAGATGTTACAGGAATATCTCTGAATATTTTGGGGAACCTTTAAATATTTTCTTATGTATCACCCTTACGTTAGATGTACTTCCCTCATGAGATGTTGCTTCGTCATTAAGTTATGGCTGATATATAATCTTCCGGTGACCTGTGTGACTAATCCGTAGAAGAAAGGAACCAACTTTGCATCCATTTCGTGAGTGATCGTCCTGGTATGGTGGTCTAATTGGAATTAGTAGTTCATTTTTACTATCTACTGTTATCCTGTTCTCCATTATATCGACATGCTCCTTCCATCTTCAACATTAGTTGATCAATGTATATAATTCTGTAAGTGTTGAAAACACTTACAGCACTAAATACCATCCTGTTGAAGGCGGAACAGCGATAGGTCTGCATTTTTGTGGGTTGTCTTTAGATTCTTCTCGTGTGAGAAAGTGATATAAGCTGTTCCCCATGAGTTGTTTCTCCACCATAGAGACATCGCTGTATACAACTGTCTAATTGGGTGGTCATGCTGATGTCCCGTTTCCAATTGATCGCTTGTCTCTCCATTCCATTAACGTAGTGCTTCAACCTTCACCATTAGTTGTGGTTGTAGTTCTTCGGATTGTTCTAGTTCTACGGGTATTTTCAAAAGTCGCGACTGAATTCTTCCTGTTGCAAGTATGACCACTGGAGTTCGTTGGGTTACCTTTAGATTCTTGCTTGTGTTTGAGGATGGTATATTCCAGTGTCCTATTTCCAATTGATCGCCTGTTTCTCCATTTCATTGACGTGGTGCTTCAACCTTCACCTTTAGTTGTGGTTGTAGTTCTTCGGATTGTTCTAGTTCTATGAGCGTTTTAAAAGCCGCTACTGGATTCTTCCAGTTGCAAGTATGAC